>JXSR01S067224.1:109492-119918 GCA_000969725.1 Ophiothrix spiculata | reverse complement strand
CCCGACAGTAATTACAACACAGTAGCCTATGGGGATTTTCAAAATGCTGAAAAGTTTGTAACTTGGAAACGAACGATCGGAATCAAGTGAAATTTTCAGAATATATTTATTTTGTTCTCTTCTTTACATTTAGCTAAAAAAGAGGCCACATCAAAATCATGAATTGCACCTTTAATAATTTCATATTTTATTTATCATTTGAAACAACTGGATAAAATGAGTCCATACATGAAGGTCTTCATTTATAGAGACGAACCATATATTTTGGATGAATATATGCACAAGTGCATCAACACACCATGTAGCAGGCAATCAATAATTGAAGGGTTTGGAACGGAGCTTGAGACAATCAATCATGAGGAAGAAAAAGTTCTACACTATAAATGGCAGGGTTAGAAGGTGGTGGGTTGATATTACCCTGGACAAGCTTCTGGTGTCAACAACATAGTACAGGTTTTAGCTCTATGTTTATACACATTCCAACTTCCAGGGTACTGAATTCAGCATCCAACAGGTCCAATATAGCACACCACTGACACAGAAGTCTGTAGCATTGCACCAATCATACCGTAAATCCAACAACTTCAAACAACACTTACATGCAGTTTTACATCAACCTCATTTGGGAAAAAAGAGTAGGGTATAACCCTTAAACAAAACCAAATCTCACAAAATCTATCTTTAGAAAATCAAGAAAATGCGCTAAGTCCAGATACATCATTGACGGGGGCTATATGCATGCAGGGACCAAAATCGCTGCTTAGTGGCTTGCTACAGGTTTCACTCGCTTGGGAAACGGGCAGTCCCTGGTTCTAATCCTGGTGAAAACATGCATGTTTTCATTACCCTTCCCATTTCAAGGAGGGTTAAATTGCTTATCCAGAGTCTGTTAATATGCATCATTCGTCGTCCATCGACACAAGTCTTTACATGGAATGCATAATTATAAGGAATAGCGGAAGACAGTGTGTCAGGAAGACAGTGTGTCAATGGACGTTGTGCAATGCATATTAACAGACTCTGAATAAACTATAAGTGAGCCAACTATGAGACAGTTAGGCTGAAAATATAGTCGGCCTCCAAACAAAATTTTTGCTTCCAAACATTTGGTTGTGAGGTCACCAAATATTTGCCATCAAATTTTAAGTATACACCGGTAACAAACATTTGGTGCAATGCATGTGGCAATTCAATACAAGTGCAATCTAGCGGGAAATTTTATTTGGTCTCAACTCGGTGTTGAAGCTATCTTATTTGGAGTCACTCGTCATTTTGACGTCACGACCAAATGTTTGGTAGCGAAAATTTTGTTTGGAGGCCGACTATGTTTTCACCCTTACTCCATGCTCAGCAACAATCCCACTCACTCTGGCTATTTGATACTGAACAAATGGCAATAATGGAACGCTCTTAATAACTGTCTCATGAATTTTGTTGTTGAGTGGTGTGTTCAACTTGAAGGAGATCTAAACACATGTTGTGTCTGACACCCTGGATTATGATGTCTGTTGCATGGAAGATTAGACATTTTCTACAAAACAATATGATTGAGTGCACTTAGTTTGAACTTCGTATAGTTTTAACAATTTCTTGATTTAATTTGACAATCTGAAACATGATGAACAAGCTTTTGTATCATCCACTTCCAGGCTGAAAGCGAACTAAGCCTTGATGTGTAGATAAGATGTTGGATGTTTGGTGGTTGCAACTATTGTTTTTCCTTCTTTGGCCATTGTGCAAAATATCTACATTCTATGAAAGGGAATAAACTAAATTCATGTTTCGGTCACTTTTTCCCTTATTAAGTGTACTATATAGGCCTTCAAATGGAATATGGTAACATGGGACAGGTTATTCTTAGTCTTTGTTAAAGACGCATCGTGGCCTACACTCAAATGAGCGCCCTATGGCGCATGAAGAGCGCTTCGGCGCGAGGCTTGCCCTCAACGAGCGCTGAGCGAAGCGAAGCGCAAGGCTGAGCGTAGCGAAGCTAGTTGTATATACATTACAATATACCCTGCAATACAACGCCTTGGAGAAAGGCTAGATTATTCTGTGAACAAATGCACAGTTTGTTGAATGGTGCAGTGGTGGGGTGCAGTACACTGTTAATTTATCACTTTGACCCATTTGCATTAAGACAATTTAATTACCGGGATGAAAATGGACAAGTTCAAAAATAAAAAAAAGCTGAAAAGGCCAAAATTGGCACCAAATAGCTTAAAATAGGCTGTTTTAACAAGAAAAAACTAAAAAATAATAAAATTCAAACAATAAAAAAAGCTGAAAACAGCTAAAAAGCTGGTAATTTTAATGCCTGGACTTAATGCTGCAAAGCAAGGATATCAGTACAGCTGCACTACGCAGCTTCCTCATTTGAAAAAAATAATTCTTTATCTAACCATGTTTAGCTCTGTGTTAATTTTATAAAGATTGATTAATGAATGTAATGATAAATGCTATAAAGTCAAGTATGAATGCTGTGGACAGTTTATCTGGTTATACCTCACAAATAAAATAAATTATTTTCAATATAAAAATTGCATTTCAAAACAAAGTACTTGGGAGCAATAACGAAATCTTGAAGATTTTTCTTCTTCAGAACTCTGAGAACACACCTCTAAGGTTGTAGAAGGTCAAATTCTTGGGTGCATTGGCAATTTCCTTGCGCACACAGCCCTGCTGAGACTGGGCCTTACCATTGCTTACCATCAATGCAAGGTGTCAGTTTGGCTTAAGGGTTCACATGCTGTCAAAATGTTTCAACTATTGTAAAGAATAAATTGTTGGAAGTCTCAATGATAGACCTTCATGTTTGAGGAGCTCAATAGACCTTTTCAAAACACGACTATCTGAGAATTTCCGAAGCTGATTTTACACTTTCCGGCAATTGCCAAAAAAAAAAAGTGACTCTTCAACACAATAACCAGAATTTTAAGTTCGCGTTCTCGTTAATTGGTTGCGTACGAATTCAAACTTGGAATTAGCGTTAGCACTACAGAGTCACTTTCAGTTTGATCGCCCTGATGCAACTTCAAATCTTATGCTTAATCAGCGCAGATCAGCCAATTTCAAATGGAAATTTCACTCTTAATGTCGGTAAGCTTATGGTACCATCGGCCAAAAGTTGTTCAGAATTAGTGTATCTAATATTGTATGGGTCTGGTTCTATTTATTTGTCACTTTTATTGCACTGAAATGCGAGTAATTTTTCGGACTTTTAGTTGACAAAATCGTGCATACTAATGAGCTTTGTACGTGATTGGTTTAAAAAATGGCCATGTGATCAATGTTCCGGAGATTTCCGAATGGATTTTGAAAAGAGTCTTTTGAGCATGAGCTCGTTCAGGCGACACTAACCGTGATTCAGTTGCGTGTCGAGACAAACCATGCAAGCAATACTTTACAAAAATGATACTGTATGCCAACCTGCAAGTAAAGCATGTGTGCGTGTTTTCAATAAGCTGCAATGCATCATCAGCAAAAACCTGAATATCCTCAATTTTGCCTCTTAACCCATAGGGAGTGCCACATGATGCGCTATCCCTCCCCAAAAATGTACAAAAACTAAAAAAAAGCTTGAGGGAAACCACCAACCAAGCCTTGAGGAAGCAAACCCAGTTGTTGTTAAAGCAATACCGGTACTATAAAGTGTTAAAATTGAAGCGCCCCCTCTCACCCATGACTTTTGATTTTTTTCAGCTTATTTGATTTGTTTTGGATAGATATGAATACCCTCCAAATGATTTGGCTAAGATATGCTTACTTTTTTGGTTATGGCCATTTATTGAATTAAATTCGGGATCCCGAATTTAATTCCATATGTTTTAGTATAGGAAAGCATGCATATGCTTTTTATCCATTTTTCGGTGGCAAAACAATATTTTGAGAAAATACACTTGCTACACTAAAATAGATAGTCACAATCCTTCATTTTATGCTGTTTTTTAATATAAACATTTTCAACCAAAATCTTACAGTATTGCTTTAATAGCAAGCATTCCCAAAACTGGAGTATTATCCAACAAGAGTTCATACCAGCTATTACCAGAGCTACATGTATAGTCAATGAGTACAGTGCCCAGATACAATGTTCAGCCACGTTTGATTGAATTTTATACATAAAGACACCACCAGGTGGCATAGGACACAATTAACTAGAAGCTACTAGATTTAGGGACGATAAATTTCTAAACGCAAATTTAGGATACATTTTACGTGTATTTCTATTTGGTCATGAACTGAAGAAAATATCATAACAATCATATTTTTACCCAGATTCTCAAAAAAATACAAAATTAATAAGCATTATAACCATGTTATTCCAAATCCGCTGGGGTTCATTTGTGAACCCCACTGTTTATAGATTTTATCATATTTTTTACAGATTAGAAATATAATGATAGTGACCAGAAGTAGTATTTTTTCATGAATTTTCTAGCGGATTTACACGTCAGAGGCAATAGGATCAGCCGGGGATCGGCTATGATTAATATATGGCAACCAGTAATAGTGCCGCAGCCACCCTCCTCTGGAGTCTGGACACCACCAAATTTGATTTCAGATAAGGGCTGTGTACCCTTAATCAAGTTGCGCATTCATAAGCTTCCAATCTATGTCAATAACAAAAGAAAACTCACCCACCTCCTATGTAGCTAAGGTCAATGTAAGAAACAGTGGGAATCTGTTGCAAGCTGGCTAAAAATATAACAGGTAGGTCTACATATAGCACTCTTAAAAGGGGATTGGACAAGTTCAGCATCATCCCCAAACATTTTTCCACAAATTGCGGGTTTTTACATAGATTATTTCCCACAAATTCAACCCTTTTAATATCAAAATATTTAGACTTTCCAGTAAAAAGCACTCGTTTTGGAACTGGCGCTATATAGTTTTGGTACTCATTTTACCACTTGTTCTAGCACTTGTTTTGGAAAACGAGTAGGCCTACAGAAACAAGTGTTTTTAAAAAATGAGTGCCAGTTCAAAACCAAGTGCTTTTTACTTTACATTGAGTGCTGTTATCGACAGGCTTTTTAGTATCGATATATCGAGAGACAAACATCTGAAATGTCGACAACATTATCGAAAATCGTAACAGTTTGATATAGGCCAAAGGCTTAAAGCCCGGGGGGGTTCTTCAAAATTTTTTGTACGGGTATGTGCCTGCCGGACTCCAAAAAACTGACCATCTCTATACCTATTTTTGGCACAAAAATTCACCCATCAGTATACTAATTTTAATGGAAAAGCACCCAATTTTACTCAAATTGGGTGCTTTTTTGGCAAATTTTCCCAAAAGCGCCCAATTTATGAAAATTGGGTGCTTTCATCTGAGATGAAAAACACCCCATTGACATACCAAAATCCTGGAAAAATCACCCCAAAAGGCAGGCACATATACGTATACCTTGTCAATGTAAGTAACAATTAAAGGGGCTTAAAGGGGCTTTGGACAAGTTCAGGAAAAGCAGGAGAATTCGAAAAGCTCTCCTCGATTATTCCAGTAGACGTTTAGAAATGCCAGGGCTAGAAATTCGTTCATTGCTGCGAGAATCTTATTGGATTCTCGCAAATATACTGGGGGAGAATCTTTGCAAGAATCTTTGGATTCTTTTCATTCATACACAATATGTTTGCCCCATTTTACGAGAATCTATTTGGATTCTTGCAAATCCTTTTGGGGAGAATCTCTGCGAGAATAGATTCTCGGATTCTCGTCGAATTTCTAGGCCTGAATGCTCTTCTTGTACTCGCCTAGAGCACTCTAGGAGAGTTTTTAAAAGCTCCTCTTCAAATTTCAAAAGACAAAGCCTGAATAAATACGTTTACAGAATAGCCTCATACCCAAGATCAACAAACAAAATAAAACTCAAATTTTTGACTTTTCTGAAGGTTTTGATCAAAATTTCCCCGATATCTGGTAATTAACTGTCATTTTCTAACATATGAAGTGTAAATCATCCTCAAATAAAATTTGTAATTTTGTCCAATCCCCTTTAAGTTACCAGTAAAAAGTGTAAGCATAACAGCAAAAACTACATGCATCATACATAGTACAAAAACAAAAATACTGGTTCTCGGAACGCGATCCCCCTGGCCGGCGCGATCCCTAAAAATGTAGATATTTGACCCCAAGGGAAAGGTCGGGTGTGAAGTTGTATATATCCTTTTTGTTGACCTTTGACCCCCACGGAAGGGTCAAACGACAGGGTCACCATTAACACTTTTGATTGCTGGTCCCAGACGAACAATTTGACATCTTAACTTTTGAAATCGGATGAAGTTGAAAATTCGACCTCCCTATATCCTTTCTGTTGACCTTTGACCCTAAGGAAGCATTAAACGACAGCGTCAACATTGACAACTTTGATCGCTGGTCTAAGAGGAACATAAACCTAATAACATTTGATTTCTGCGGAAGTCCCTATAAAAAACCCTAAAAAAATAATGCTTCGTTTAAGAGATATGGCCATTTTCTCTTTCCAGATTCATAGGATTACATGTAAGAGCGCCATCTTAAAAAGTATCGTGTTCGTTAATTAAAGTGCCGATCGCGCCGATTTTTGGATATCTGGTGCGCAATTCAAAATAAGGTAGGGTTAACATTTTGAAGGGGTTGGGTTAACTTTTACCGAAGAAAAAAAATTTGGATTTCAGCTTAAGTCCCTACCCTTTCTGTTGACCTTTGACCCTAAGGAAGCATTAAACGACAGCGTCAACATTGACAACTTTGATCGCTGGTCTAAGAGGAACATAAACCTAATAACATTTGATTTCTGCGGAAGTCCCTATAAAAAACCCTAAAAATATGCTTCGTTTAAGAGATATGGCCATTTTCAATTTCCAGATTCCATAAAATTACATGTAAGAGCGCCATCTTAAAATGTATCGTATTCGTTAATTAAATGGCAGATCGCGCCGATTTTTGGATATGTGGTGCGCAATTCATAAGGTAGGGTTAACATTTTGAAGGGGTTGGGTTAACTTTTACCGAAGAAAAAAAAATTGAGATTTGACCTCAAATGACCTTGACCGCACACCCCAAAAGTTTCACAGCGCAAGTTTATCCCGAGACCCTTCATGTCACCAAGTTTCGTTACCGTAGGCCTTACGGTTCCGGAGATAGAGGCAAATGTCAACCCTTTTCACGACGACGCAGACGACGACGCAGATGACACAGACATCCACTAAAACCCCTTCTACTTTTCAAGCCAGGGGGATAAAAATTGGAATGTCCTTAAATGAAGCGGTCGATAATTACGATGTCACATAAAATACGAAGAAAAACATGTCATGACATAGTGACAATTGCGCTTAACTTTCAGACTTTTTATGGTTTTTCTAATTAAATCATTGCTACCTAACATTGTTCTGAGTGTTGTCTGTCTTTGGTTCACTGAAATATGTTAAAATGAGTTATGGGCATGACCTCAAGTCAACTTTTTGAACATTTTTGAGGTTTGACCTAAAATGACCTTGACTGACCCCCAACAGTTTTATAGCACAAGTTCAACCCATGACCCTTCATGTCACCAAGTTATGCTATTCATGGTTGACGTATGGCCCAGTTAATAATAATAATATATTTATTCCATGATATGTTCAGACACTGTCTTTAATATTTTGCAGGCGAGTTATTAAAAGCTCTCCTTGTGATCTTAAGGAGAGCTGTAAGAGAGTGATTTAAAAAACTCCTCTGGTTCAAATAAGGGGAGCGGTTGTGGGAATAACAATCTCTGCGTAGAAGCCCGGCGTAGAAGTATTCAATTATAATAGACTGTTATTAGCAGTAAAATTATGCAATAATAGAGACAGTACCATGAATGGGCTATTACAGTAGTTACAAGTAGTGCTAAGGGCTTCTAAACAACTTCAAGAAGAGCTAGTACCTTTCAGATGTAAAATTGTAAATTTGTATAAATGACTGATGACTTTCAGCTTTGTTATTTGTTACTCAATAAAAGCATGAAGACATAAAGTGAACAAAGTTTTGTTTTCTAAACTTGCTTTATAACAATACATGCTTAAATCATTTCAAAACATGTACAATGAGCCATATTTAAGGCTGAGTTTATTACTGTCGTCAGGTGTCCCTTCATCAGAGTATTGGTGAAAACTATTTAGTGCTATGTGTAGTCCGTTAGTATCATCATGGTTGCATAATTCTGCACTCTCTCAGCCAGCGTTTTGTTGAGAATTTTAATGTAAAGATTGGACACCTATCACTATCCAGAAGCACTATTATAAATGTCAAACACCATTTTTTATTGTTTTATTCAATGAAACATTGATTGATGATTGCATGTGCAACGTTTTTTATAGTAGAATCTTTCACCTTTCAATGTCAGTCTCGCTAAATTTCAGCAAACTTACTTCCGGGTTCGCGATCAATAGGTCAAATATTCACCGTTTACTCCATGCTCGATAAAAAAAAATATTACATTATCGCCACATCGTAAGTTCATGAATATTGTTCACAGACTGTGCGATGTTTAATCAGCCTCACTTGTTGCCAAGAAGAATAAATTCCCGATGTTGATAGATCATGGAGCAATCTACAAACTGCGCATTGTACTAGTATTCAATCAGTCTTGCAAGAAGAAAAATTGCCGATGTTGATAGATCGTGGAGCAATCTATATCGGCTGTTTGGGGTTTTCAAAGCTCAGACTCGGGGGAACTCGATTGCAAATTCGATGGCACATTAAAGCGAGGCGCGCGATAAATCGCGCTATCTGGAATGGATTAAGGCGCGCAGCAGCGCGCTATTGCGCTCGCGCGCCTTAAAAGACAGTGTCTGATGTTGTTATAAAATAACAGATTTAGGGCTGATGCTTCCATAGCTATGGCTGTAACCTTCAAATGATCTGGGATGAAAATTTCATGAGTTAACTTCAAATAAACCTTTGGACAGTTTTGCAAGACGAACAATTTGAGACCATTTTGAACAAAATCGGACACTTCTACAATTTTTGACTAGGCCCAATATGTGACCCCTGTATTAAAATCAAAGTTCATGTTTTATGTTATATATATCTCAAAAACCCTTCAACAGATATGGGTCAAAGTATAATGTTTCTGCTTCCTTATGATGAGAGGAACATGTTGTTAGAATGGTTTAAAACAAAATTTGAACAATTTTGAAATTTTCCCCCTTGCAATGACTTTTACCCCCCTCCTGCCGGGTCCCGCATGCAACCAGTGTTTCCGCTAAGGCTGTATGTCGCGCCATTGGCGCAGACGTGGTGAAAATTGGCGCAACAAATTTTTGAAAATGTGTGAGAAAGATATTTTTCTAGCTTTATTGAGCTAATTTTCAGCCACAGCTAATGAATTTGACGCAAGCACCTTTTCAACTTTGTTAAAATTGCTCGAACTGGCGCAAGTTTTTAAAAAAAACTTAGCGGAAACACTGCATGCAACAGACTGATTTTGTGTCTACCCTGTGTTGTTACCTTATTCCCAAATAGATAGGACACATTAATAATAAAATGCATATTGACAAGACTCTGAATAAACCAAAAATAATGCAGTTTTACCCCTAAAATGGGGTTTTGCTCCCTACATGTAGGTAATGTGAGAGGTCCACCCATTTTTAACATGTTGTAAATTTCTGAGGAGATGGTTTTTAAACAAAGTGGTGCTTAAAAGTGTTAGGGTTAATAATAATAAGGCCTATAGTCTCATTTGTGTGTAAACTAACCCTATTACACTACTCCTAACTATGAGTTTTCCTAGACAGAGGAGAGCAATGTTGTTCAATGTACCCTCTGCCTAACACTACCGAACCCCACAAAATCTCATTCCACAAAATCAAGAAAAGTCCAAATACGTCACAGACCGGAGTTTGTTACAATTACAAAAACGTTGCCAGGGCAGCGTAAAGGCCCTACCCATTGACTTGTAAATTTAAATTCTTTAAATGAAGAGGTGCCTTACTATACACACCTGTGCGTACCAATACTACAGCTAGGGCTTCCATATCAGGTACGCACTAAAGCCTATAGAACTCAGTGCATACATAAGACGAGTCAACAATTTCTGTCGGCTGCAACTCTGATCGTCTTGCATTTTCACCCCAATTTTACATCCCCAGTCCTGCCGGCAGGTCCCTGCTATGCCTAGACCTTATAAGTGGAATGAAATATTTGAAATGGGGAGACTAAAACAGAATTTTGTTTAAAATTACTGACCTTGAACTTGAATGCACTTTCTTGTCCCTCTTCACGCTGATCGCGAAAGCAATTTATCAGAATTTAGTGTTTCTAGAAGTTATGCACTTATCAATTTATTCCCCCGCCCCGGGGGACCCGGGACTAGCGGGGATTTAGCGGGGGATGTACAATTTGCTAGTGTTACATCCCCGGCAATGACCCCGCTAAAGTCCCGGCCGGCGGGGCATAGAATTTCTGTACATCCCCCGC
>JXSR01S067224.1:85367-98849 GCA_000969725.1 Ophiothrix spiculata | reverse complement strand
GGGCAAGGCCACGGTTTTGATCAGCTGATGATGCACTAAAAGCTAGCCCTAGCTGGGCAAGGCCACGGTTTTGATCAGCTGATGATGCACTAAAAACATTGCCTAGCCCTAGTTGGGTGAGGCCACGTTTTTGATCAGCTGATGATGCACTAAAACATCGGTAACAGATATCGTACCGGCAAAGTGACAGATATAAAACATCGGCATATCCTATCGGTAAGGAAATGAGCCATCGGTTCAACCTTATTTATGAAGCCACCTTGAAGTTAATAATTGAATTCAAAACAATTTTGTTGATATGTTGCTGTAGTATGAAATAATTTAAAGATTTATTATTCAATGATGATATAATTTCAATTGTGACATTTTTTTTCATCAGAAACAGGTGCTGCCAGTTCTAGTTCTCCACAGAGTGACAAGTCGTCAGTACAAGCCTACCACGTGAAATGGATAAAATGGCACGATCAGACGTCGCCTATCGTGACGCAGAACGAGAATGGCCCGTGTCCGCTGATCGCTATCATGAACGTGTTATTATTGCGAGGAACTGTCACAATACCTCAGATGGTTGAGATTGTGTCAGCAGACCAATTAGTGCAATATTTGGGAGATTGGTTACTAGCAAAAATGCCAGAGGTAGGTGCAGAAAATGCAGGATTAGTTGAGATAGTTTGAAATTGTTTTCATTTGTTAACTTGATTGTGTAGGGTCATATATATATATTTGAATTTAGAATTTTTGTATGCAACTCTTTCCATGTTTGTTCTGAACTATGAAGTAAGATGTTGCTAGAGTTGCGGGACACAACTCTAAGATGATCTTTAGCTCTATCTAGACATGACTTTTGAAACCTGGCTGAAACAGACTTGATTTATTAGTAACATCATTAAAATGAATAAATACAGGGGATAGTGCGCTATGCCTCCCGTATGTGTAATTCCACACAGCCTCAGCATGCTTTACAGGTGTTCACTGACCCAAGTAAGCTCTATTCCACACCAGCATCATTTCAGGTTTGTGGCAATCTCTGGGGACGTTGAACTTTGATCAGTCCTCTTATGCACCAAGCGAAAAAACCCATCAAATACGCAGTTAAGTACGATGGTAAATGGTAAGGAAATTGAGTATGGCACCACAATCATCTGCAAATAATGATCTTTGTAAATCCTTACTTTCAACATTTCTCTTTGATTATTTCCCAGGATGCATCAGAAGGAATCAAGCGTAACTATGAGCAAAATATGCATGATGCTATGGAGATCATAACCAAGCTGCAGACGGGCCTTGACGTCAATGTCAAATTTACAGGGTAAGACAGGAATAAATGGTATTTTTCTCATTGACTCATTGCTCCTTTTAAAGACATTGTTATTGAAATAGCTCTACACAGGGTCCAAACAAGCACTGGATGAAATCAAGGCACAACCCCTCAATTTATTCATGTTGCATACAGAGTTCTGCAGCGATGTCATTGAAAGACATTGTTTGGCGTCCGCCAATGAAATTTTATAAAATTTACTGCATGGGACTGAGAGCACATATGCATGGTTCAATAGTTAGCAACTTACACAGAAAAGGATTCAGCATACTTATCAAGAGTTAATTACAAGATGTGTGTGTCTTGCTCTTTTAAAATCAAGAACTGCAGTTATTTAATGATGATTGTACATACTTAATAGTCAAATAAACTATGTACCTGTGCATAATTATGTGCTTTGTGCCTTCTTAAGGTTCAGCTTTCAATCTTGCCCATGAAGACACTTTACACATATCAATTCTCAATCTGATAGCTAAAAGTTAGTTACCATTCTTTTCACATTAAACAAAATAAATCATAGTGCAGGGCGAACCAGCTTGTTAGCTTAAATATCTCATTTTAATTGTTGATTTACATGCAAAAAACATTTTTGTTAGAGGTGGTGCAGCGGTACTTCCCTCGCCTTGCACCAGTGAGCCAAGGACTGTCGCGGGTTCGATCCCAGGTCTCGGCGCTATATGTGCAATCAGTTGCCAGTCCAATCTTGCTTCCGCAAGTTTTCTTTCGGAAACTCCAGTTTTCCTGCTGCTTTTATAAGTCGCAAATAAATCAGACAAGATGAGCCTCATGGAAAGTAGTCCTAGGTACTGATGAGACTATCCTCTGTAAATATGTCATATTTTATTTATTTTATTTTAAAAGATTGTTGAAATTCAATTTGACACATATTTTCACTTGTATTTTTATTTATTGCTATTCTGTGTTGCAGGGTAAAAGACTTTGAATACACCCAGGAGTGTGTAGTGTTTGACCTTCTCAATATTGGCCTTTATCATGGGTGGATGTACGACCCACAGAATGACGCTGTCGTATCCTCAGTAGGCACCTGTAGTTATAATCAATTAGTAGAAAAAATCATTGCCAGTAAGAGTTCTGGGGATGAGGAGGCACAACATTCAGGTAAGCCGGAATTCAATTTTGGCTTAAAATGATCTCCTTAGAAATTACAAAAAATAAAATAGCTATTTTAAAGTGCAGGGCTGTGAGAGTTCATCTTTTAAGTTGATTTCAGATTTTTTACATGCCTTGATCAAGAGGTCATAATTTTAGCTTTTTCTTTAATTTTCAGCCTGTTTTTAGCATTTGTCACTATTTTCAGCTCTTTTTATAACCTGAACCTCACACCCCCGAAGTAGGTAATCTGATCTTTTGAGGAATTTAATATATACATTTTTTATATTGGAATGAAGGGTCATCACCTACAGAGATGTTGGGCAAAGTTGATGCTACAAACAAAAATATGTCCAAGCAGGACCCATAGAAAACTATAGGATTTATTTTTGTTAACAAGATCTTGCAATAATTCACCTCTATTTTGACCATATCTCTTAAACGCATAATATGGGCATGAAAATTTCCAGGGGTTATTAGAAAAATATGGGCTTCCTTGTAGTATAAAAATCTCAACTTTGATTTCGGAAAGTGGGGGTCAAAAAGTGATCGGAATACCCACCTTTAATGGATTTGACGGTGGGATTCAAACCTGGGACCACTCTCACCTTGATCCGATACCCAGTTCAATGAAGCAACCGAACAGATGCTGCCTTAGCAACAATTCAAAAATTGATGGACTTCCACTTACTACAGTTAAAAATCTGGTAATTTGATATTCTTGGCACATCATTTGAGACTTACTAGTAAAATAATATATTTCATTACCTTTCTGGTTTCAATATATAACAAATATTACTGTAGAAAATCACAATTTATGAGATCAAACGGAGCATTTTGAGAGCGGAAAGTTTGTGTTGTTTACTTTTGTCACGATTTCTGTGCTATACTACGATCATGACTACTACGAACGAGGGCTGTTACTTGCGCATGCTATATAGGGTTCTTCAGTCTGCGTAAGATATCAATCTAACCGATGCATAGGTGACTCGATTCCATTGGAAAGGGCAAAAAGAATAAAAGTGTATTCAAATAAAAATTCTAACATTGCCATTATTTTCCATTGTATAAGATAGGTTGTATCTCAGGCCTAGAAATTTGGCAAGAATACGAGAATCCATTCTCGCAGAGATTCTCCCCAACAGGATTTTACAAGAATTCAAATAGATTCTCGTAAAATGAGGCAAACCATTGTGTATGAATGTAAAGAATCCAAAGATTCTTGCAAAGATTCTCCCCTAGTAGATTTGCGAGAATCCAATAAGATTCTCGCAGCAATGAACGAATTTCCAGCCCTGTATCTAATGCATACCAGTAATAGCTATTTTCTGCTAAATTTCAGGTTTAGTTGCTGAGCAATTTTTAGAAAGTACAGCTTCACAACTAACATATCACGGCCTCTGTGAACTCAACACAGCCATCGGGGAGGAAGAATTATGTGTCTTATTTAGGAATAATCATTTTAGCACCATTTATAAATACAAGGTAAGATTAATCCAAATAAGGTTGTGTTTTAAAGGGGCAATTCATGATCCACTTTTCACCCTCAAGGTCACCTCTATCAAAATTTGGTTTTTTAGCTTATAATAATCGTCAACTGGTATATGTTACGATCCCCAAACCATTCTTTCATATGTGCTTGCATTTTTGAGAAAAGTGATTTTCTAATTATTGTCGGGGCCCCGACAGTTATTAGTATAACACAGTAGCCTATGGGGATATCCAAAGTGCTGAAAAGCTTGTAACTTGGAAGTGAATGGTCGGATTCAGGTGAAATTTTCAGTATATATTCATAATGTACTCTTCTTTTTATTTAGCTAGACAACAGTTGAGGTTTTTATCACATTAAAATCATGAATTGCACCTTTAAAATCGACTGATGGTTCAAAATTTGGTGATATTGAATTTTATTTTATTGCTGGGACAACAATAATGATTTCCGCGCTGGCAAGTTTCCTTGCAACCCCAAAATAAGGTTGTGTTTTTAAAATCGACTAATGGGCCAAAATTTGGTGATTAAATTTAATTTTATTGCTGGGACAGTGAATTCTGCACTGGCAAGCTTCCGTGCCATCGTCAATTTTTTTCCCTGATCAGGTCACATATTTCTACCCTGATTTTACTTTTACTTGTTGTTTTAGTTCAGAACAAACTCACTATCACAACAAATGCCTATAGTTGATAATCATTTCACACATGACTGGTACCATACAAAAGAAGACATCGGGACCTTCCCATCATGCCTCGCTTCCAATGGGATTTTTTTGTATGGGTTGTGATGAGAGGGTTTAGGGATGAAACATATCTAAAATCCAAAATTGGGATGAGGTCTGATGATTGTGCTATGTGTCATCCCTAAACCCTCTCATTTAAACCTGTACAAAAATCCCATTGGAAGCAAGGCATGATGGGAAGGTTCTTCATGATATCTTTTGTACTATACAAGAATATTGTACGGAAGTCGCCTGTGAACAATTGTTCATTAAGTTATGTCAAACATGTGAGGACAATATATCTAAAAAATGTGTCATGGAATTTCAAATCTAGATTTATTACTTAGTTTATATGTGATATTTTTTTATATTTGAAATGAAGAAGTACCATAGATACTCAATGCATGATGTGTTTGTCCAGTTCCTATATTGTTGCAACGTTTTGTTCATTTGGCTACAATTTTTTTGGCAAATTATTATCACTGCACTAATTTATGATAAATTTAACTGGCATTTATCATCTGTTCAGTGAATAAGATCTGTTTTATGCAGGGATAGCGCTACAAGTGGTTTGGTGATCCAAAGACCACATTTTTGGAAATTGGACCCTTAAGTTTTGATTTGTCTACCCAAAGGGTCCAAAATTAGCCCCAAATTGACTATTTGGTTTGGAAACCCTGTCATTTTGATGTTTCTTGTGTAGCAATGTGGTGATTAGTTTTCACAGCTCAGTGCTACCCCTGTTTTATAGTAGAGACCCTGTTAAGGAGCAAGAAAATTAATGCCATGCTGTACATTGAGTACTTACAGTATAAGAAGAATAATTTTTTGTTTGAACATATTTCTAGATGAATCTGAAAATGAATATAGTCATCTGGTCTTCGTCTTGAATCATTTCCTAAAAACTAACAATTTTAATTACTATTAAAACTTAACAGCAGGTCATTAGTTATGCATTACAAATCCTCTGATTTTCTAAGGTTTTCAACTCATTTCCTGAACAATTATCTGAATATCTTAAGATTTCTAGCTACATGTATGGCAAAAATGAGAATGCACACTATATAACAGAATTTTGTTAATACTTTAGTTTAAGTCACTACAAAATTTTACATACCAATGCCTTGAATTTACTGAACAGTGTTTTCTTCTTAAAGATTGCCTCCCTCATTTAAGAAAAGCAGCATTTTGGACACTTGACCATAAAATCAAATCTAAATTGGTGACAGTTAATATTAGCTTCCCAATTTCTGTATTCAGTTCGGGAAAGGCCGTAATTCATTAACGTTAATGAATTCCTTCCCGGTTCAACTTCCGTAAACGAATTCCTTTACTGTACTGAATTCTCTCTGCCAAAATTTTTCTGGGTTTTTTTTGAAAAATATGCAAAATTTTTGGCAGATAGAATTCAAAATTTCATACCTAAATTTTTAGAATAGGTCTCATTCAATATGGAAATGCTTTAAAATGTTCTCAGATTTTCATATATGTGGACCGCCGCGACAAAAGGGTGCAGTTGTCGGCTCGTACATGTTGCTCCTTGTAGCATATCTGATGTATGCTATTTGTATGCATCAGATATGCTACAATGAGCAACATGTAGGAGCCGACAACTGCACCCTTTTGCCGCAGCGGGACACATATAGGTTGCTCCAAAAATTGATTTAAAGTTAGCGTTGCTGAATTCCTTTACTGTACAGTAAAAGAATTCATTAAGGAAGTTAAGGAGTAAATGAATTACGACCTCTCCTGAACTGTATAAAGTTGGTTGACCCTTACAAATGCTTCATTAACACCAGCAAAGGTTGAAAAATTACCCAAAGCTTGATCAATTTTTGTTTTGCGATTGTGAGCTTTACTGTAGTATTATTAATCAAACCAACACAGAACATTCATTATGGTTTAACAAATTGTAATTATAACACCAGCAAAGGTTGAAAAATTAACCAATGATCAAAGCTTGATCAATTTTTGTTTTGCAATTATGAGCTTTACTCTAGTATTATTAATCATACCAACACAGAACATTCATTATGGTGAAACATAATGTATTTATGAAACCAGCAATTTTGATGTATAAATTTGTTGTTTATATTTCAGAATGAATTGTATGTCTTAGTAACAGATCAGGGTTTCTTAACGGAAAGCAACGTAGTATGGGAAACTTTGACCAATGTAGAAGGCGATAGTCATTTTGTCAATGGTGAATTCAAGACTAGCCCACCGTCCACGTCACAAGCTGCTGCCGCTACGCCAATGTCACCGTCACAACAACAAGACGCAGAGTAAGTGGTTATTGTATTCAGGATTTTATTTCTGTGAGCACAAGACAAAAAAGGGAAAGAAAATTTGATTTAAAGAAAAATAAAAGCCTTTTATAGAAATAGGGCATGGAACATAAATGAGTTTCAGAAAAGTTATATTATAGCCCACATCACATGAATATGAAAAATATAATTTTAAAAATATAAAAGAGTAAGTGTTAATTGTAGTCACGCCTCATCGTATTTCTCTGAGCACAAGAAAAAATGGGAAAGAATACTTGTTAAAGTAAAATAGAATAATCTACAATCGAACAAAATAAAAAGCCTTTTATAAAAATAGGGCATTAAGCATAATGAGTTCCAGAAAAGTTATGTTGCCCACATCACATGAATATGAAAAATATAATTTAAAAACATGATGCATGAAGCTTCACTAAAATATTTTTAGCCAAGAAAAATGTTGATTTTGAGAATTGAACAGTTTATTTCTAGAAACACCCCCATTTATTTTTAAGGATATAAAAATTCAAAGCATAAATAATTATTTCTTGTACTTCAAATCAAGTTTAACCGTTATGTTTATGGACATATACAGTAAAGCAAGAAATATTCGCGGCATGACAATTTTGCAAAAAGTAACATCTGGCAATTTTAAAGGCATTAAAATTTCATGATTCTTAGAAGTAATCAGTGTTCGCTAATGAGTGTTTAAATTTTCGTGTGCATTTTAATTTAGCGAAATTTCTTTCTTACAAAATTTGCGAAATTAAAATGCACTTGAAATTTACATGCTTTACAGTAGGTTTGATTATTTTGTTTGTAATTTTCTCTTTTGACAGCTTTCTAGTAGCTCTATCATTACAAGAGGAACAAAAAGAACAGGAAGATTTATTAGCTCAAGCCAAATTACAACATTTACAAAGCCAAGAAGATGGACAGGGGCAGACCCAACAAGATAAATCACAACTAACAGAGTAAGTTATGAAACACTTCAAAACTCTAAATGCGACATGTTTTGGGCCGTTTGCGATCCAATTTCACAAGTGTGTAGCAAAAAAATGCGATGCAAAAATCCCATGTTTACTTTTCAAGTTTTGCACCATCAAAGACAAACCTTTGAAAATGTGTGTTTGTCCAAAAAATATCTAAACAAAAATATGATAAAATGATGATTTTTATCTTCCTATTAATTTCTTCTTTCATTTAAACTTCTATTTTTGCACAATCTGGGATTTCCAATATCGCGACTTTTCCGATTTGCACATCATAAATGCCATAATTCAACACCCCTATTTGTGAAAATCGGCAATTCCAATCCAAGATGGCAGGTTTTGTTTACAATTTGGATGTAGTCGGACGCAAGATTTTAAAGTTGAAAATTGTGAAACAAATATAGGGAAGTCTTAGTGATAAAGTTGCAGTTATGCTTTTGACATAATAATCTATTGATTTCTGTATTTTTGCAAGAAATTGGTCGAAATTTTTGAATGTTTAGTTGTTCAAGTAAGCTTAAGCTTAATAGAATGTCCACTACACTGTGATGGCAACCTGCTATCTTAGTTATGTAAAATTGACTATCCTAATGAGATGCCCAAACTTGTAAGCTTTGTTGTTTTGAAATAGAGTGGTCTTGGTAATGGTGAACCGCAGGAAGGGGGATTATCAGAAGGGCTCACAAGGGTCATTTTGGTCAATGGCTTCCCTTTGTAAAAATACCAAGATTGGTCAGCGAATTCCATATGTACTTTATTGGATTTTGATGGGACTTGGACACAATGGTTCTTGCATAGGTAGAGTCACATGTATGGTCCCTGCGTGACTGGGGTCCAACGTCATCTGGGGGTCGAGTCAACTCTTTGACCTTGCGGTCCCCCGCAAAGTTGCTACACAAAATTTATGAATTGCTACACAAAATTTATGAATTGCTACACAAAATTTATGAATTGCTACACAAAATGAAAAGTGTGTAGCACTTTTTGCTAAACAACATAAAATTCTTAAGGCGAACGCTGCTAAGTTGAACTAGCCATGCAGTTACAACAAGAAGGCCAAAGAATGGCCTATGGCAAACAAATTGGTGAGCATGATCCTTGGTCAACCCACAATAACATGCAGGTAGTTTCTAAGTGAAAATTTCTATACAATATATTTTTTCTGTCCTGTAGCCTTGAACTAGCCATGCAGTTACAACAAGAAGAAGACAATAGAGCTGCTCAAATGTTGGCACAACAGGAACAAGCAGCTGCACAGCAGCAACAGCAGCAGCAAGGACAAGCTGCAAATCAGCAACAAGGTGCTGCAGGGGGAGCTGCTGCTGCAGCACAGCCAGAGGCTGCTGGTGGCAGGGCAGAGGGTGGTGGACAAAGGAGAAAAGAGGTAAGGGAGGCTGCTGATCAGTCAGGGATTGGTATGTAGGGTATAACAGCAGCAGCAATGCCACGCTGCAAATCAACAACAAGGTGCTGCAGGGGGTGCAGCTGCTGCAGCACAGGCAGAGGCTTCTGGTGGCAGGGCAGAGGGTGGCGGGCAAAGGAGAAAAGAGGTAAGGGTGGCTCAGGGATTGGCATGTAGGGCATAGCAGCAGCAGCAAGGACAAGCTGCAAATCAGCAGCAAGGTGCTGCATGGGAATCAGCTGCTGCAGCACAGCCAGAGGCTGCTGGTGGCAGGGCAGAGGGTGGTGGACAAAGGAGAAAAGAGGTAAGGGAGGCTGCTAATCAGGGATTGGTATGTAGGGCATAACAGCAGCAGCAAGGCCAGGCTGCAACTCAGCAACTAGGTTCTGTAAGGGAGCAGCTGCTAAAGTACTGGCAGGGGCTGCTGGTAGCAGGGTAGAGGGTGGTAGACAAAAGAGGTAAGAGAGGCTGCTGATCAGTAAGGGATTGGTATGTAGGGTATAACAGCAGTAGCAAGGCCAAGGTGCTGCAGGGGGAGCATCTGCTTCAGCAGCACAGGCAGAGGCGGCTGGTGGCAGGGCAGAGGGTGGCGGACAAAAGAGAAAAGAGGTAAGGGAGGCTGCTGATCAGTCAGAGATTGGTATGTAGGGCATTGCAGTAACAGCAGTACTAAGTTGCAAATCGGCAGCAAGGTGCCCTATGGGAGCAGATGCTGCAGCACAGGCAGAGACTGATGGTGGCAGGGCAAAGGGTGGTGGACAAAAGAAAAAAGAGGTAAGGCTGCTGATAAGTCAGGGAGTGGGCGTGTAGGGCATAATAGCAGCAGCAAGGTCATGCTGCAAATCAGCAGCAAGGTGGTGCAACTGCTGCAGCACAGTTATAGAGCTGGTTGTGGTAGGGCAGAGGGTGGTGGACAAAGCAGAAAAGAGGTAAGATTTTCAACGGGTTGGCCTGTAGGGTGACTATGTGTCTACAGTCCACAGTCCAATACACTGCGCATATGGACTGCTAGGGAAAGGCAGGCCAGTTGAATGGCCAAATGATATGTCAGACATGCTAATGTGAATGCTTCCATGTTAAGTACAAATGTCTATGCGCAAAGTTAAAAGTTTAGCAAAGAGAACAAGATGGCAATGGGAATGAAAGGATGATAATGTTAAAGTCTGTCTTTATAATAAGCTCCTTTTTGCGGGTTATTTACTCATTCACATGTGTTGTCAAGTTGCACTCTGCAGCTATTGCCAAATAAAGTTTTTGTCTTTGGTGAAACTTGACTAGTCTTTATGAACCTTCTCAGATGAAAATTTTTGAATTACCATGTTTAAGTATCCTGGACACAATTAACTTTAAAGATGTAGTTTAAATGTGCACTATTGGGAAAGTTAGTAGATAACCACAGCTTTTATGTTTTGAAGGGGCCAGAGCTAAATGGCTAATGAGTTTTAAAAAAACAAAAACAAAAAATGCTTCACGTGGGATGTTAGAAATCATCATTTTGAATATATATATTCCACTATAGGCAAAATGAATATTTTTGTACAATTTAAATAAAAATTCATGCAAGGGTTGCATTTACAAGCAATAGGGTCCTGCGAAATGGAATTTTGTTTACTCTGTCAAATAAATTATTGTTTGGCCTGAAGGGACAGTATCTGCTGCAGAAGAGCCATGACCAGTGTTTTCGCTAAGGCCGTATGGCGTGCCATTGGCGCAAGAGCAGTGAAAATTGGTGCAACGAGTTTCTGACAATGTGTGAGAAAGACATTTGTCTAGCTTTAACGAGCCAATTTTCAGCCACAGCTCATGATTTTGGTGCAAGCACCTCTTTGTTTTCAAACTTGCTCAAATTGGCACAAGCCAAAAACCTTAGCGGAAACACTGGCCATGACTTCCAAATGTGGACAAACTGGAGCTTTAACCAGCTGGGAAGAAAAACACAATGCTGCGTGTAAAGACAGATAGTAATATAAATCAATTAAAAAACTATTTTTTTAAATTAAAAATGATGTGTTGTTTAATTTCAGGACAAATCTTGCTGTATTCTTTGAGAACAATTCAACACAGAAGTCTTTACAAAAGACTTGTACAGGACTTTATGATATATGGCTTCAAGCCTGAATTTCAAAAACATACACAAACTTTATATGGTGCTTATGGGACCAGCGTTGGCTGTTATTGGATGTGAACCTTGTGTTTTCTGTCAGCAAGAATTCTGGGACCCAACCTGATTCAGAAGTTACAGATGTGAGCCTTGTGTGTTTTCTGGCAGAGAGACATTTGATTCCAATCAGATTGTCTGACAGCAAGAATTCTGGAACCCGACCTGATTCAGAAGTAATGTGAGCCTTGTGTGTTTTCAGGCAGTAAGACATTTGTCCAGTCAGATTCAGTCGAATAGTAGATGTGAGCCTTGTGTTTTTCTGTCAGCAAGAATTCTGGAGTCCAACTTGATGTGATCTTCGAGTGTTTTCTGGCGGTAAGACCCTTGATTCCAGTTACTTCAGCTGTATAAGATTTGACCTTTGTGTTTTTTTGACAACAGAGTATTAAATAGCAAGCAAACGTTAGCTGTAAATGCTGTGAGTTTGGTGTTGTCTGACAGCAGAGCATTGTATACCCAGCTACAGTTAGCTGTCATGGATGTAAGCTTTTGTTGTTCTGACTGCGGAACACTGTAAACCCAGGGAACGTTAGTTAGCAGGTATGTGAGCTTTGTGGCGTCTATCAGCAATACATTTTGACCCCAGTTTGATCCAGCGATTAAACATGGATTAATTCTAAGCTTATCCACACAAAGGCAGTATGTACAAAAATCCCCAACGCTTATACCCTGCCTCTAGTTTGACACGTATTCAATCTGACCAAAGACGCAGGCAAACTTTTGGCGTATCAATCATGGCAATTGATAAGCCAATTTATATTTCTGTATACAGTCAATGTATCAATTAAAGCAATACTATAAAGTGTCAAAAATGAAGCGCCCCCTGTCACCCATGACCTTTGATTTTTTTTAGCTTACTGGGTTTGTTTTGGGAAGATAGTAATACCCTCCAAATGATTTGGCTTAAAGGAGCCCTGTCCGATTGGGTCGGCATTTTTTCGAACTTTCTAAGATTTTGGTACCAACATGTTCCTCATATTTTTCTCATTGCCCATGTGAAATTTTACGGCTGAAATATGTTGCGTTTTGGAGATATAAGTAAAAATGTGTTAAAATTATTACTATTATGGTAACCATAATATTACTTACACAGTGAAGTATAGGCAAATGAGAAATACAAAATTGCTCATAAAATCAAAACGGTTGTTCCGATTTAACTGAAATTTGAAATTGAAGAATATCTTTAAGTGATGATCTTTCAAATGACAGTGAAAACTAAAATTTGAAAAATCGGACTATGTACCTTTAAATATGTTTACTTTTTCTTTTATGGCCATTTGTTGAATTAAATTCCACATGTATAAGTATAGGAAAGCATGCATGTGCTTTTTATCCATTTTTCAATGGCAAAAACAATTTTTTGACAAAATACTCGTGAAAACACTTTCAGATAGGCACATTGCTTCATTTTATGCTTTTTTTATTAAAAAACAATTTTGATCAAAATCTTATAGTATTGCTTTAATTTCTTTTCAGGGTTACAATATTATTGTTTCAAATGAATTTTGGACATCAAAACAAAGTAACAATCGTTACTTTTATATCAATTAGTGAACCATACCATTCTTCCTTTTTGCTCTGTGGCCATCGCATTGTGGAATGTAAGGATGGTATGCTTTTTCACTTTTGTTTATATTCTATTTAAGTAATTTGAAATCTGGGACTCGACAGGCTTAATGCTTATATCCCAGTTCTCCTCCACAATGTTGTATTAACAGTTTACTGTACTATTTTTCTGATATGTTAGTTACTGTAATGTGCATGTGTGGAAGAAATAAATTATGTTATGTTATGTAGCAATATTAATTCAGAGCCTAGCATACAATAGCCTGTAGGCGGGGTGTGCTTACGCAAGTATAGCACGCATTTCTGACGCGTGTGATATCGAGGAACTGTGGATTGTTGATTGGCAGTGGATGGTATGTACATGTCCAAAATATATTGGAAACAATAATAGTATTGAATAATTATTTATCTGTAGAAATAAGTAAATTTTGATGATCTTCAATTTTTTTGTACTTT
>JXSR01S067224.1:1870-18199 GCA_000969725.1 Ophiothrix spiculata | reverse complement strand
TATAAATTTAATGATCTTATTCAGAATCTTTGTGGAATTTGTTATGATCGCTCTAGTAGAAGGGGAGGTAGTGGTATAGTAGTACTATAATACCCTCCAGCTTGCCTCAGGAGGTGCCAATACTCCTAAAGATTCTATATCATAAGCTTGTCCTGCCTCGTATGATTTATACTATATGTAGTGTGCCATAGTAGAGCAACCGTGCAGGACCAATGACTTATGATGATTTCTAAACCATGGAGCAGTTAAAGTAAAGTTTCTTGCCCAAGGAAACAAGGAGATGTGGCCCGACAGTGGCTCGAATGCAGGACCCTGTATACAAACCCTACAGTAACTGCTCTGCCACACTCTCTATAATCATTAAATATTTGAATAATATAAGGCCAGGGCAGAATAAATGTGTGTTTCCTGTAACCCTACATGAAAATGTAATCTATGAAAAAATGCTCCAAAAAAAATTGATCAAAATAAAATGATTAATCTAGTGCCTATTTTAAACTATTCCTATTGAACTACACACACAATTTTTCCTGAAATAATATTTTTTTTCCAGGCGGTATAGGACACGATTTGCTTGATTTAGGCTGAGGGATTTCTAAACGCAAATTTAGGGATACATTTTACGTGTATCGCAATTGGCAGAGCCACGAACTATGTATTGAAAATATTACAAAAACTCCTTTTCTTACAATACATTGATCAAATAAATTACAAAAGTAATGTCACAAAATTAAACATAATTATATTACTCTAAATCCGTTGGGGTTCACACGTGAACCCCACTTCTTCTGGTTAAAAAAATATTTTTTGTACAGTTATTCGTATCCTATTACTGATCGAGGTTTTTTCTGGTCACGTGTTGTTATTTATGACCAAATATGGGAGTTGACGGGTTCGTTAATATTCATATGGACAAGCTGGTATTGCCAGTGTCTCGGAAATATTGGCAGTGGCAATGGCCTGTCCGCCATCGCCTGTTTTTTTTCCAACCTACCGATCTCTTTTTTCATGTATGTTACAGGAAACAATTGATTTATTTTGTTTGGCCTAATCTAGCTGCAGTAAGTATGCAAAATAAGAGTTTGTTGTGAAATGAAATGTATGCAATTTGCCAATGATAATCATTATTACGGAATTGTACTTTTGAAATTACCAAACTGCACTTTTGTATTTGAATCTACATTGAGACTTAAATAGATTGTGGAAATGTAGAGGGTTTTTAGTAAGTGCAATAAAATGTGTATTTATTGTTTTGATGATATATGAGTTCTCTTGTAATGTCCTTTATTCATTGTCATATAATTGAAGGGGTGGGCGCAATATTGCTAACCCTCTTTCTGCACAAGTTACTGGTTTTGATTTGAATGATTTTTTGACTACAAAGATGAAAAATAGTTTTTGAAAAGTTTAGTATAATAAAGTACATCGGTGAATGAAAATATTTTGGCCAAAATTGAAGTCCCACATGATTTCAATAAAACAAGCCAGTCACTTGAAAAGTGAGGGTTAGCACTATATTGCTCAAAGGTCTTGCACATTATAATTTCTAACATTCTAGAAACACTAGATGCCAAAGTTTTTTCTTTTTCAAAACGCCAGATCTCGGAGTACTTGATGCAAGGATTATAAATTCAGTGATTCCAGAAGACGTACAGTGACAGTACAATGATCTATGGTGCTGAATATGAATTCAGGGGCAATAATAATAGTGCTAAGCCATAGTGTGTTATTTTTAAACCATCCCCACCTTGGACTTTTGAACGGCTAAATCTTAGTTATACAATGATTTTGCTGAACCAGAGATATTTTTCCAAAATTAATTGAGAAATGATGTAATAACTTGTTTTAAATGCATCTGTTTCAAAACCAGAACAAAGGTGGTCGGAAAATATGTCTGGGTTAGCACTATATAGCGCCTACCCCTTCAATTGTTAAGGAAGATGCTAGAAAAGGAGGTTCATACAAGGCCTGGGACTTTATGGGCACCTGACTGTATTGATATTGATAATTGACCATTTACAATGTATACATAGGATTCATCACCCTCAGGCTGCAATCACATAGAAGTATACGGTATTCGCTATACGCTCCCAGTGAGCCACTCATATTTGAAATTGACAGGGATTAATATCCTCATCACTAAACACATGAGTGCGTCCCCAGGAGCGTATAGCAAATATCGTATACCAATGTATACCACGGCCCCCTGCCCCCCCCCCCCCCCCTCTAGCTACGCCACTGACTATGATCATTGGTGGGAGTCATTATTAAAGGGGCAATTCATGATTCACTTTTTACCCTCAAGGTCACCTCTATCAAGTTTTTTAGCTTATAAGAATCCTCAAATGGTATATGTCATGATCCCAGAAACATTCTTTCAAATCAGCTTGCATTTTTGAGAAAAGTGAGAAAATATGTCATTTTCTAATCTTAAAATGCTGAAAAGCTTGTAACTTGGAAACGAACGGTCAGAATCAAGTGAAATTTTCAGTATATATTTGTGTTATACTCTTCTTTTTATTCAGCTAGAAAAGAGGCGAGGTTTTGTCACATCAAAATCATGAATTGCACCTTTAACCTGAGCCAGACAACAGTTGAATAATTTATCAATTCCATATCACACAAATCTAGGTAACACGTGAAATAAAATGAAAACATAAAATCATTCTTCTATAAATCACTTAATATTATTTTATTGAAAGATTTTTGTCTTTTACAACTGTACAATTATTTAAGGTACATCCAATATGATATGTAAAATAAAAACACACAAAATACAATTCTTATTAATCAACCAAATATGAAAAGTACCACAATATCAAGATAATAGTAATGATGAGCTATCATACTAATGATCCCCAATTAAGTTCTACCAGTTATAATGACGTATAGGATTGGTTGCTTAGCAATGCTTACAACAGTGGTATGCATGGGCGTCATTTCAGGGGGGACAGGGGGACACGTCCCCCCCCCCCAGGTTTTGAAGGGTGGGGGACAAAATATTAAGTGTCCCCCTACGGTTTTGAATACAAACGATTTATTTGCCACCTGTACCCCCACACTTCAAAAATGAAATGATGCCCATGTATGCACTGTTGAAAGCCTAATTATACGCATATTGTCCCTACTATCATGATTTGCACTTTCATAATTCATGTTCAATCTGAAAATCTCAACACCATTTTAAACATACCTCTTTGAGGTATATTCAAAAATTGTGATGAGAAAGTCATATTATACATGAATTATTATATCTACCAACATAGATGAACTTTTATTCTACAATTCGAATTGTTTGACCACTTGTAGCACTGATCATGAATTCTCCAAAGGAAAAAAATGCAGATGGTATATGCAATGTGTGCTACAACTGGACTGTCAAGCTAACTTTTGATTGATAATGGAGCAAACTATACGAGAGCATGGAATGTACATCCATGTAGACTCCTGGGATGTACATCTATGTACATTCAACTCGAGACGTCAGTGCATTGACAAGCGACTTGTTAGGATGCATAAACTAAACACATAGGCGCAGTTGAATACGCAGCGAGAATCCAAATCTGGTTGACGCGTCATCGTGTAGACACAATCTCTACTCCTGGAATGTACATTCTGAGCTCTCGTGTAGTTTCCCCCATAACAAATGCACCAATAGTGAGGGGTAAAGATTTCTGCTGGTGATTCATTCAATAGTGCAACAGCAAAATCAAATCAAGGGCAACAATTCTGAAATAAATATTCTAATTTATTTCAGAATTTGTAATCTCTGGTGAATATTGCCAATTAATGGCAATATTCTCCGGAGATGACAAATTATGGAGAATTTTGCCAATTAAAGGCAGAAATAAGTGCACAGGAACAACTTGATTTTTAAAACAGAGATACAAGTTAAACAATATTTGACTCAAGAGACATTCAACAACCTTCAGCTATCAACTAATTTCAAATACAAACAAAGTGGAATCCAATTTGAAATTTTTACTGTTTCATATCAATCTTTGGACGGCTTTTAATTACACATTGGGGACCAAAAGTTTATAATTTTTTTCCACAAAACATTTTAATATATGTTGGTAAAACATCAGTGTTATTTCAAAATTCAAGAATTTTTGCTTGTTAAAATGTTAAATATAAGTGTTCACTGTTTGAGTCCCAATTTTTAGTCCCAAATAAGCATTTTGTTGAATTTTATTAATATTTATTTAGTATTTTTTCTGAATGAAGAGGTTTAATTCTATTAACAAAATTTCAATAGCCACAGTTACAAAAATGCCTATTTGACCGTACAAATGATTACAAATTCGCATACATGTACAACTTCTATGAATGCAGTTTTGCAAAACAAGTTACATAAAAAGTTGGTACAAACGGTCAAATAATCATCAGAAAGTTGATCGTAACCATTCTTGTGAAACAGTGTTCCTGTTAAGGCCGTATGGCGCGCCATTTGCGCATTAGCCGGGAAATTTGGCGCAACAGATTTCTGAAATGTGAGAGAGGATGCTTTTACTTGCTTTATTCAACCACATTTTCAGCTTGAGTTTGTAATTTTGACACAGGCATTTCTTCAACTTTGTCACAATCGGTTGAATTGGCGCGACTCCAAAAACCTTAAAGGGAACACTGGTATGAAGTATCAAGACCACAGCTTTAAATAAATCATACTATATACTATTGTTTCAAATAAATTTCGGACATGAACATGATTTCTGAACGCAGCCAGAAATTGTGTTATGCAATGCACTCAATTTTTGTGTCCGAGAATTATTTGAAACAACAATAATTATCACCAATAAACATAACCTTTCAATAAAAAATACAAAAATATAAAAAAACTAAACAATGTCACTCAGAAATTGATGCGTATGATAGATCGTACAAAAGATAAAGGATGCGTACAAAGGGTCAATATTCTTGTTAGATAGAATATATCAAGTTTTGTCCAAAATTGTCAATATTTGTTTGCACTTTTGTGGAAATTATGGACATTATTATAATAATGTGCCAACAAAACCAATAATGACAAGATTAAGAATAAAAAATATTAAGTACACAAAGTGAATACAATGAAGTATACTGAAAATTAAGTACAAAGTGAATACAATGAAGTACTGAATACAAAAACGTGGTTAAATGAATACCACATTTTCAACTGTCTCATATCTATCTCATATCAGATCCCTTTTATACTTCTCAAAAAAGGCATTTGAAAATTTCACTCCATGAGCTACAGATACATTAAAGTAGAGGCCATACTTACGCATTGACAATAATGATAAAACAATACCAAAAAAATACAAAAATCCACATTTTCGACCAAGTGAGACTGCTACCATTTTTTAAAACTGCAAATCTAGAAATTTGTAGGTGATTCCATTGTTAGGTCACCAATTGAAATTGCATTTTGTTATAATTTTTTGGCAATATCTGTTTAGTTTCTCCCACAATTTTTGAATCAGGCCTTTTGAGTAATGATCAAGGAAATCTTAAAGGGGAATCTGACCTTGCTGCCATCGTGTTGTCACTCATGGGGCAAAGTTATTGTACGTAGCCTGATATGTTTTTTTGCCCAATATCCAGGAAGATTGCATACCTCTATCTTCATTTGATGCATATACAGTACGATTTTCGTATTGTTTCACGTGCAAAAGGTGTCTGGGTTTCAAGTAGCCTCTATTGCTACTTGCTCTGATCAAAGTACACCAATTTTCCCACTAATTATATTATTATCTGTTTCAAAGATTGACGAAAAGTGTGGCACGTGGAGCCGTAAAACACCAGAGGTACAATAACTCGCCCTCCATGAGCGACCATCCAAGATGGCCATCATCCCATAGGATTTACACAGCGGACAAATCAAAATGGCGACAAGGACAGATTCCCCTTCTAATTTCCTTGGTGATAATACACTTCTGGACTATTGCATATATGCTCGTGTTCCATCTTTCCTGCATTCGCAGTCACATATGTGACCCGTCATATCGAAAGGTACCTTAAGGTCGGCAAAATAAAAATTGATTTTTTGGTCTCATCTGAAAGCTGAGATTTTAAGCTTTAAAATGACACCTTGATTTTGGTTATTGGATGTTCGGTTGCGAAAGTACACCCAAATTGGTAAAAGGCATCGGGCTGATTCGGAAAACTATAGTTCTGAGAAAATCGAGTTTAAAGTTTTTGTACTTTGTAAATCTTGAATGGAGAGAGGATTTTTAGCTTGGTTTTTAATACATTTTTCTTATGTTTTGGATGTTGGAACCTGATTAATATGATAAAATACACTTCAATGATAACCTTTCTGATGAAATTAGAAATTCGACCTTGCAACGTGATTTTTGATTATGATTAGCTTCAATGGCCCGTATCTCGTAATGTACTATGCCGGTATTAAGGTACCTTTCGATATGACGATCCACATATAACAATTTGCAAATTGTTACATGTGACAGCGCATACAATAAAGATGCAGCTCTACTTAAGCTGAATTCATACGCAAACACACGACGCACCGAGCATGTGCAGTAAAAGATTTGAGGAGTTCCGGTCAATCGATATCAAAACGCAACACCCTTTGCGGCAACGCAAATCGAGTTGAGAAAATCTGAACTTTCCATTGCGTTTTCATGTCATCGGCTGACGCAGTCCGTTTGCGTTTTGAGTGTGAATTCGTTTGCGATGCCGTTTGAGGTGAAAATTATTGGAAACGCAACGCATTGCATTTTAAGTATGATTTCAGCTTTAGTTGTGCAGACTGTGATGTGATATCATCTGCAATACCAAATTAACTGCAGTATATTGTGCAACAAACATCCCATTAAGGCTTTGTACAAACCAATACATGTTTAATACTTGCATATTCTATTTGGAGTAAATAAAACAAACTATGAATACATTATATAGAAACTACATAACAAAATTGGACGGTAACTACAATGAAAATGACAACTTATATTGATATATATTGAATACTTAAAAAGCTTAAATGCAGGATGACCACAATGCATGTTTGACAAAAGCATGAATTGCAATATGCAATATTGCAAATTATAGTATTCCTTCAGGGCTCATAACAAGATTTTTGCTGGCTTCTCATTTTCTAAGCAGTTTAGAAAGGCATTGCATGATAAACGGTACAATGTTAGGGCACCACGGCAACTGATAGGTACATGTACATTTTAAAAAAGGGGATCAGAACTGGCAACCATCTTGTTGCCCACATGGGTGTGAATTATTGTATTGGACTTTTCTGAAACAAGAGCCACTGCAGCTAGTCCTACACTTGATGCACTATTAAACGGTATTTGCATTTTATTCATGTTTTTCAACCACATCTATTGTTTCCTTTGCCATGAGGTCCTGAAGTTTTTGCACAGAAGCAAACCTGAGGTGCTATAACTCGCCCTCCATCAGTGCCAGGATGTGGCATCCGCATAATGATAACATGGTGGTACTAGTTCCCCCTTCTAAAGTCCTTGGTGCATCCAAACCCTTACATGTTTGTGCCTTATTTAGACCCCTTGAATCTTGTATTGTCTGTAATGCTTCAAAATGACGAATTGTCCAAAATACTGTTCTTAATTACTTATATGAGAATGGTTAAATATGACCAATATTTCATTTCATGCTGATTTGGCAAAATACAAAATGTAAATACAAATGAAACGTATAAAATCAAGAAAACTGAGATTACGAGTATGCAAAGTGCGGCTTACTGTGACAACTTAATAATGCAGAATAAAATTTAACACCTGAATGTCTTCAAATACCGTGACACGTCCCATATATCATTGCATTACAAGAAGACAAGCTTTAAGCTTATAACATCTTCTTAGATTACAATGAGTGTTCTTTTTAGGGGAAAGTATTTGAAAATGTAGGCTACTGACATTGTTTAACATCTAGAAGCCATTTGCAAATATCATCAAGTGAATACAAAAAACCTGTAACTGCAGTTCTGCCTGCTATGTGTCACATCATTTAACACCTTGTCTCTCATTGCAAAATATCAAGAACCATTTCAAAAGTCACTGACCAAGGCCTGGACAATGTCTCAGGAATGATTCAAATTTGATAAGTTCATAAAGCTGGTTTCAGAGCGTCTGTCGTGGTGGTCGTACGACCAGCGTGAATTTAAAAGTATACAAACTGGACCATGTCGCATTTGGAAAATTTTGCAGCAAGCATGACAAGTCGATATATCGATTACCTTGGTTGCAAGGACACTTCGTCAACCTTCGCGCTAGATCGCGTTTTCGCGTTTTTGACGCGGTTTTTATGAAAAAAAACCTTTGATTTGGAAAAAGCTGAAGTGTAAAGGGTCCAATTGGACGCAATAAAATTGACTGCAAAATGGTACATTCTGAAGTTGAGTCCTTTAAAATTTGTTAAATTATAATAAATACTTAGCAGGATGGTAAAAAATCTTCTAAAACCCTTAAAATTCAAATTGGACCCCTTAAATTTGAAAAAAAGGGGGGTTAAAGGGTCCGTCGGACCCCTTGAAATTCCATCGGACCCCTTAAATTTGAAAATTGGGATGTTTAAAGGGTCCAGTGGACCCCTTAAATTATTTTCTAGCGCCAACGTTGCACTTCGTTTTGGGCTGAAAAAAATTCAACTTTTCTTGTGACAGGCCATTGCTGCAATATATGCACATGTGTCGTGCTACATTACGACAACTCAAAATTGCGTCATCTGCGCAGCTACAAGCTATAATGCGACACATACTCTGAAACCACCTTTACAGCTATTGCACTTAGGGATGTACCATTAGATTTCCAAGGAGGAGCAGAAAGTGTTTTGGGAAAAAAAATCCCCCCTCCACAGGCAGAAGAAAAAAAATTCACCCCTGAACATGGAATAGGGGGAAAAAACAGCAATTTCTAAAGAAAAAAAAAATTGCCCCCGAATGGGGCGAGAAAAAAAATCAACCCGAACCCAACTTCCTGCTCCCCCCTGGAAATCTAATGGTGCGCCCCTTACAACCTTTCTTGCATTCTTGAGGATATGACCAGATCAGCTGTAAAGACCTAATACATTACAATTGCAATGTGTATAAACACACCCTGTAGTAGAATATGTCCAACAAAGGCAACAATTTGAAGACATTAAATTTGCACACATCCTTTTTTAATACAATTTAAACAAAGCACACAGCATAAAGCACAAACCACATGATGACCTTTGGTAAGCTTTTGTCTTGTAAGAGAAATATAGATCTGTATGCACAAACAAGGTTCAAGATTTAGACCAGGTTTAAATTTAGACCCGGTCTAAGTCAAATTTTATTTACAAATTTTTAAAGTTAGACCGGGTCTAAGTCAAATTTTAATTTAAAATTTTTAATAGTTAAAACTACTGCCAGAAAAGGACCTTTGTAGCATTTTTTAACTGCAACAATTTTAAAATATTGAAGATTCAACCAAAAAACTGATAATCACCACAAAATTTTACATATTGGTTGATGAAATTTTTTACTTAGATGTGAAACAAAATTTCACTTTAACCAGGTCTCATTTCAAACTTTTTTCTAACTCTTAAAACCTGTTTTGTGCATAAGGACACAGGCCCGTATTCACAAAAGGGGAATAACTTTATTCCAGGAATAACTTTTTATTTTCTCCATGGGTGACGCCATATTGTATTCATAAATAAAGAATAAAGTTATTCCAAAGGCTAGTTATCCCAGGCTGTATAAAATCCAACTTAGCTCATGGCTCTGATCTATCTTTATTTCAAGAACAAACATCCAGGAATAAAATTATTCCTGGAATAACTTTTGTGAATACGGGCCTATAGTGTCTTGTATAGTGTTTTCATTTATTAAATTTCCCTGCGTACTGCATCGTTTAACTTGAGCGTAACGCGCACGATCGTCAGCGCTTCATAAGCACTGGAATTAGGCCAATCACGCGCTGTAAATACGTGCGACTTTCACGCAAACGACCGTAGCAACAAGCGTCGTTCTACAAAAACCCCGCGAACGGAGAAATTTAATTGTGAAAAATACTATACCCTGTGAACTGACCTTACTTTGGCAATTTAGGTAACTAATTCTTTGATTACAGATTATTTTTAAATAAATTCAGTTACTGTTAATAAATATCAGAAGGAGAGCCCTATTTATCTCATATCTCCATGGATTACAAAATATAATACCCTGTTCCCAAGACTCTTATTGTGGAGATATGAATATTTGTCCAAAAAATGAGCAAAGGTAGTACGAAATTCAAAGTTAAATGTGTAAAGGAACAGAAACTCAAATTGCATGAATCATTTCAAAATGTGTGGTGTGTTTTTTTCATTCACAAAAATTGTCTAGAGCTGTTTATTTTTAAGTTCTTGAAAGCTAGGGTCGTTCCTTTAAGATAGACCAGCTCTCCTGTGTCAGATTTAAAAAACATACATAGGACATGATTAAGTCAAATGAAATCACATGACAGCATTTTTAATTGTAATCTTAAATACTTTATCAAAAATGCTACATTTTGATTAGAACATCATCAGGTTTTAGTGATACATTATTGTTCCCACATTTAAATCAATGAAAACAGAGCATTTCTATGTACATATATTGTGCTGTAAAATCAAAATTGGTATTTCTTATTTTTTTTTTTTATGACTCATTTGCCTTGATGCATGCCACATATCGTCTTCAATATCTTGAGATCCCTACTGCAGTAATGACATTATTATCAATAGTAATATCTAAAATATTTGCCAAAACAATTAATGATGCATATCCTACCCATTAATTCCAAATTTAAAGAGCAAAATAAATTAGACAGTCAACTGCAAGTTGGTTGATATTAGAAAAGCAAATCATAATGATTTATCGAGATGGATTTTGTAATTGACTGAGACAAAGATCTATTGAAAGCTTCAAAACATCATTCAAGGTAGTAATGATTGAATATTTCATGAATAGGCTATGATGATTGATGTATTCGTCTTCGCTATATATATTGACTCAAGGTTGCTAGTGAGGTACATGTAAAAACACCAGACCAGGAATTTATTATAGTCATGGACACAATTATTTGCAGAAGAGGACAGTCATGCTGCAGAACATTTTCAAATTTATGATGACATTTCAATCATAATAAGGTCAAATACAAAATTATGCTCTATTAAAAAAATATCACATTTTAAATGAAACCCAATTCTAAAATAATTTGGATTAAATCTTTGGCCCTTATTCACAAAAGTTATTCCAGGAATAACTTCATTCTAGGATTTTTCGTTCTTGCAATAGAGATAGTTAAGAGCCCTGAACCATGTTTGATTTTCTACAGCTTGGAATAACTAGGCCATGGAATAACTTTATTCCTCATTTGTGAATACAATATGGCATCACCAATGGAAGAAATAAAAAGTTATTCCTGGAATAAAGTTATTCCCCTTTCGTGAATACGGGCCAAAATGACATTCATATCCAATTCAAAATTACATCCCAACAAGGCTGAGAAAAAGAAAACTACCTTTTATATTAAATGGTTGAATTAATACAATAATACCAAGATTTACATCAATATTTTTGCACACATGAGTTTCCAGAAGCTAGACACATAAATCTTTGACCAGCAAGTTCCAGACAGATCAAGCAGATGCCACATGGAGGAGGCAATTCATTTTTATAAAAGGTTCTACATTGTAAAAAGGACAGACCCTATCTATAAGGCCAAAAAAAAAATTTGTTGTGTTGCCCTCCACCGACCTGGTCGAAATTGTGGAAAATCCTGACCCGTTTTTTTTTTCACCAAAATTCTTGATTTTTAATATTTCTTGAGTTTTGCCTGATTTCCAGCCGCGAAAATGTTCCAAAATGTGTATATTGGCTAAGTTTAAGAGAAGAAAACTTTTTTATAACCCTTTTTCTGTTACACATGGCATCTGTAGTGGTTATTTAAAAAAAAAATCTGGCCTGGCCGTCCCCACCACTTTGGGCCTGTGAGGGCAACAGAACTATTTTTTTGGCCTAATGTGTACAATGCTTATTATAACAAAGCTATACATGGATGTTAACAACAAAACCCACCAAAAATATAATGAATTTAAAAAGCAACAATACTGAGATTATATATAGAAAACTGTCAAATAGCTGGCTAGATAAACAAAATCAAGGTGATTATATAGATACATGAACTTAGTACAAAAAAGCTGTTAACATCTACAGACTGTATCAAAAAGATTGCCTAACTTCAATAGGTAAGCCATGACATACACATTTGTAACTCCATTTCTGGTGTCACAAATAAGAAATCTCAGAAAAGATATATGGTGGTACTTTTAATTTAAAGGAAACATTATTTATTTGATTTGATCCTGAAGTTGATGATCTGCAATCATTTAGATACATCCTGTGATTTTGTTTTAAGAATATACATAGTACTAATAACATAAGAATAAGAGCACATAATACAAAACAAACCCTTTGGCAAAGGACAATTATGTCTAAATATCGTGAAAATCTGATAATGTACATAGATTCGTTAATCCTATGATTTTGACCGCCAAAAGTTATTGACCCCTAAATGACATTAGATCCTACTCACATAGGAGTCACACATTTGCTTCTACCTAAGGACCATTGTGTCCAAGTTTCATGAAAATCCAATAAAGTATGTGGAAACTGTGACCAATTCTGTTTAGGGTAAACAATGTTGACCACACACCAACCCACCACACAACCATGTAATTCCTATGTGTCTATTTTTTAGATGGCACAAAAAGGGCATCATTGAAAGAGATAAAAAAAAGTTATTATTAAACTCTTTGTAACACTATCGCTTAAAGCTTTGTGGTTCACAGGGATTTCTAAAGGCATCCAATTGAGTCATACAAAAGCAGTCTGGTTACAATAAAAATTGCAGGTTTTGTGAAGAGCTTAGAAGAATTTACATGAATTCAGCATGACCAGAGAATCTCTCCATTCTGACCCTGCACCCCAATTTACCTGATAGGTCAACCAGAGTAAAACTGAAGCACTATCATAACAAATCTTTGAGATAAACGATCACTCTAACCACATAGTATATCAACCTGGTCCCTAAAACTGATTGAGGAAAAGGACTGTAAAATAATTATTTTTGGTAGTCATTAAAACTCTTGATGTGATAAAGCCCCTTTATCACCAAACCACTTGGCAGAGGGTAGTGCTCCTGCTAAGGATTTCAAGGTTGCAGCAATGTAAATTGTCCCACAAAGTGAGCAATGGTGGACAGAGTCCAGAGGGAAGCGACCTGCCCCAACAATTTTAAGGTGTATTCTCAGCTACTTTTTCTTTGCGCCAATTCTTGTGAGCACTGTGGCCGATTGCATGCCACATAACCTTAAAACAGGAACAATCACTGGCATGCCCAGGATTTTCCTTGAGGGTGAGGGAGTGGGCTAAAGGGAATTTGCCGTTTACCGATTATTAGGGGGGGGGGGGCTGAGTGGTAAAAATCATTAAAAACAGGCTGATTTTACATGATTTTTACAATCTTGCGGAGGGCTTCAGCCCCAAAAGCCACCCCTGGTAGTAGGGAAGTGCTAGTGCTACCATAGGTATCTTATAGAACAATATGTTGATATCTTGGATGATCTTTAAAAAAAAAAATTGTAGACCAAATCTTCAACCAGTCATAAAGCATTACATCATCCCATTCAATATATCACTTTCTTATAAAAATGTACAAAATCTATCGCACATTATAAATTTCCGCTCTTTTGTGTGCTATTTACAAAAACCTGCTGTAAAATAAGTACAAAGTCATTTGCATATCTACATGAGTTTGATTATTCATCTTTGCATCTGTAAACTGAATAGTTGGGAAAAAATACAATAATGTGACAAAACAAAAAAAGACAAAAGATATGTAAAGATGATATACATGATACATCTTTATACAGTGATCTAAATTCAATCACTTTAGTCAGTATTGTGTTTTGAAACCCTTTAAATAAAATGACATAAGACCTTTATGATAGTGTCTGACCGATTTGATCGGGTGCGTCGGAATCAGACCAATTTTAAGCTAATCGGATCTGAATCGGATTTACAAACAAATATACATTGTGCTGATCTCACAACCCGATTCAACGAATCCTAGGAAAAGTGCAAAAAATATTAATTGCATCTTTTAGTACCAATCAGACTTCTCAGAACAAACAGGCAACATCAAAATACTATAAACAATACATATCTTTGCCTAGAATTAACCATGACAACCATATGATATATTAATGATCAATGGATTCACCAATATTGTATTAATGTCGGCAATAATTGCCCTTAGTGATATACACGCAGAGAATCTGAATCAGAATCAGTCGATTTAAAACTAAATGAGATTAAAATCAGCCGATTCTGATTTTAGGTAGATCGGCCAGACACTACTTTATGAACTGCCAAATTTGCTACTCCATTTAAAAAATATTCACGTTTGGATGTTCATATTATGAAAATAAAGTAAATTTACATGATGCGATACAAAAATCACAAATTCTAACATGAGTATAAATTGTACTTCAAGTCAAGGCAAAATCAATTTGTTTCCTGTAAACTCTACACTCTCAGAAAAAGTGCTCCATAATTTCATCATTAAATTGGCCAATATGAAATAATTTAAGAGCCATCTATCACTCATATTAAATTATTCCTATTGAACCACACATTAATTTTTTTCTCAAAAATAAAATTTTCTTCCTACCTACTCTTTTTCCAACATGTCACAGGAAACAAATTATTTCTTTAGTTTGGCCCAAGGAATTTTTATAGGGGAACCGGTTTTCTCCGCCATCTTGTGTCGCTCATGGAGCAGAGTTATTGTACCTCCGGATATATTCAGAGTTTGGCCCGATATCCAGGCAGATCGCGTAAATCTTCACTTGACGCATATACAGCGTGTGCATTTTGTTTCACACGCAAACCGTGTCTGCCTTTCAAGAAGCGTGTATTGCGACTTGCTCTGATCAAAGTACGCCAACTTTCCAGCTAGTCCGTTGCAAAGACTCTCGAAGTGAGGCACGTGGAGCCATAAAATGCCGGAGGTACAATAACTCGCCCTCCATAAGCGACATCCAAAATGGCCGCCTTCCCAAAGGATATACATGGCGGTGAAATCAAAATGGTGGAGAATATCGGTTCCCCTATCAAAATTCCTTGGTTTGGCCTCATTGTATAATTATCAAACCTAGATGAATCTACCTACATTGAGTACTGCTACAATATACTACACTTGGTTAAAGCGCTTTTCTTGCCTTTCGTTCTTTGTTTAGTTGGTCGTAGTTGTATTACATCACCCCCGCTGTCATTATTGTTAGCTGTTGACATGCCACTGGGCGGCCCTGTTGTATTAAAAATTCCTACGAAAGAAAGAAATTCAAAGATTTATACAATCGTTACGGGAAAAAACAGAAGATAAGACATTATGGCATTGTTCTGAAAAACAAACTGCAATGAGGCTCACATTTTTGTTCAGTATTATTGCTAGTGGGTGTAATCTTTGAACACTAACTCAAAAGTTGTGAGTGTAGACCGTGTGGGCACGTGTGGTCTAGCGGAAATCGACAGGACTCATAAATGTGAGGTTGTGAGTTCGAGCCCCGTTTGTGGTAACGTGTTAGTAAACTGGGCAAATCACTTTATTCAGTATTAGGCCAAAAATAAATAATTGTTGTGTTGCCCTCAAGCGGGATTTCTGAAAAATTGAGTCTGTCGGTCGGAAATATTTTTTTTTTAATAACCTTTTTTTTAAAAAAAGCAACTAAAGTACCAAATTTGGGTGCATTTTCCACTATTTTCAAAATATTTTCTAAAAAACACCCGAACCTAATATTTTTTTTTAATTTTTGAATAGGGTCGGTCGCTGAGGGCAACAAAACAATTTATTTTTTTTGGCCTTATTGCTATTGGGTGTAATCTTTGAACACAAACTCAAAAGTTGTGAGTGTAGACACAGGCTGTAATGATCTCAAACATGTACGCTCAAGTTGGAGTCCACTTCTTCTTCCAATTATTGTGCAAGCCTTACTGATGAGTATTATCTCAACTCACTGTATCTCCTTATACAAGAGCGAACCGGTGTTGATTTGTGATGAATCCACAGTTGATATTCAAATTAGCATGTCACACACAGCACAGCGTTTACGGAAGTGCGTTTACGCAGAACACATAAGTTAGCATACTGTTCATCGTGCGCCGGGCACTTTATTCATGTCAAAGCAACAAACATTCACAAATTAGCACTTTGCTTCAGATATGCTAAATATTGTTAAGATGAGGAGGCCTATCTATCTCTGCATCCGATACGTGGGTGTATTCGATAAAAAAACGTAGATTCATGG
>JXSR01S067202.1:78604-90519 GCA_000969725.1 Ophiothrix spiculata | reverse complement strand
TCAAATTGAAATTGGCTGATCAACTCCACTCAGGAATACTTTAATGAGCTTTTATTTGCAAGTTTTAACATTATCGTGAAAGAGAATCACCTTAATGACTCTCTAACATTATTTACTCACCTTAGAGATATCATAGGAATAAAAGAATTATCTTTTATTTTTCTCCACAGTTTGAATTTATGAAAGTATATATTCAAGTCGAGCTGGTGTTCGCCTTATGTATAAATTTATTTTTGCCCGCCAGTTGCCAGCTAGCATGTGGCCTAATTGATGGGATGTCTGACTGCGAGTCTTGGAAACTACGTGGAAGCGCTGGTGATTTTTCTTGCTATTGTTTTTAAATACATAAAATGAAATTTTAAAAAATAAGAAAAAATTAAAATCATAACATCCTCGGGTATTTCTTTAAACTAATAGAAAAATAGCGCGTTTAGATGACGTATTTAAGACAATGATAGTTTATGGATAAAAATGTACCACTACACAGAATGAAGAGGTCAATTGTCCCAATAATAACACAATAGATAGGGGAGGGGGAGGCAAGTTGGCCCTCGGGCGGGTTGGCCCACCTTGTGTTTCTGCTCACGTGACCTTGGGAGAAATATGTCACTGGTGATTTTTGGTTATGCATACAGCATCAAATTTACCATAAAATTTACAAGACCGAACTCAGCTCTTTGTGTGAGTTATCAATAAAACGAGTTTTTGAGCTAACGTAGTAATCTTTTTGAGCAAAAGTAATTTTGTACTAGTGTCAAGATCTGATATTACCTCACTGGTTCAAGTTATTATTATTGATTACGAGGTATGTACATGTCGAACATATCATGAGATCAAATCCTTTTTATTCTTTGTATTGTTGGGATACCACGAGGTTAAGTCAAAACTGGGACTGTGGGGCGGGTTCGCCCCCTACCACACGGGGCAAGTTGGCCCTGTGGCGAATTTGCCTAAGATGGTATGATAACTAACTCAGACTCGAGCACAATAACATTTATGACTGTTTTAAACACGATTTTAATTCTAAACAAGCAAATAGATGCGTATAACAAGACGCAAGAAGTCTTTCACAAGACTGATAGGATATATGTGGCCTATATTGCATATATTGCATGCAGAAAACACTTTGGGTCACAACGTATCTTTTTAAAAGATCGATATTGTATTAATTTATTATGGCATTTCATCTTAAAAGGACATTTTTGTATTCAGCACAAACTGAGCACATTCTAGTGCAGGCCTGTTCTAGTGCTTCACTTAAAATAAACATAATGTGTGAAATGTGTCACGGTAAAATGAGTATGACTCTTTTTTGTAAATGGGGCCAACTTACCCCGCATGCGGGGCAAGTTGGCCCTTTTGACAACATTTTTTATTTTCTATATTTTTTAAATACGATAAGCCGCGGAGTCTTAGTATTTACGCAACACATAGTTCGGGTATATATCCATCTTGTGTAAACAGGAAAATCTTCTAGACTTTATTATGTCCGATTAAGGGGCGTTTGAACGAAATGGGGGCCAACTTGCCCCACTGTCCCAACTTGTCCCCTATTGGTTAAATTGAGTTACTTGACTATTTTCTTGTATGGAAATAGAACCCTGCAAGAAATGTTAGTAATTTTACGTTTTTGAAATTAGAAAATTTCTTAAAGTGTAGTATTATACCAAATGCTGTAATGGCATTTACAGTATATATAAATAACTGTTGTGTAAATTTCCGTTTTGTGTTTCTTACTGTTTTGACAATCTCATATATTTTATTAATCAATACTACATGTACATGTATTGGCAAACAGCGAAATACATTGCACATGAAATATGCAATTACCTTCATTTATCTATTATAGCGATACAATGGTGCGTCTTTATTGAATTCTAAATGATTTGTGCTTATAACAAATCTAAACTTAACAGGCGTTACACAAATTACATTTCCCCCTCCAATGAGCATACTGACCAAATAGATAGGAAGAATTCAAACAGCCAGTGTTTGCGGAAGTTCTAAAATATCGAAGTTGTCTGATTTATGTGAAAGCTTTCCCATGTACTTTAAACTACTAAAATATATATAATTAATTGTAATTAATTGTAATTTTATGTATTTTTCATGCTTAACCTACATGTATGATGTAGCCTTCCTACCGGAATATGGACTCGGCATTTATTTCATGACCCTTTGATTTAAGGACTGGATACAATAGTTTAGTTCAAATGTTTTGTGAATGCATAACAAAGTTACAGAAATAATAACAAGACACAGTTATAGCATTGACAAATATAACATTTTATTATATATAGCACTCTAGCAGCAACATTATACACTTGTAAAATAGTTAAATATACTCGTATATCACTATTCAAAATGTATTTATATTGATTTACAATCTTTAGAGAGAAACAGAGGCTAATAAAATATTCGATCATAAGTATTCTAAACTGAGACAAAAACAAGTTTCTCAGATCTATACATAATTGGAAGGTCTGAACCTAAAGCGGAGACGAACCCATCACAGTACCAAACGACTAAACTTTATGCATTGGGTCTCAAATTCTCTCTTTAAAGGTTGTAAAATCATTTATCAATTACATATTGTATTAGTACTAAAAATGAGATTTCCTTAGCTTCTGAAAACGTCTTGGGGTATTGGTATGAACATTTTTGATCGCAACCCAAGTAAGGGTAAGTAACAATTACAAAATAATTGTATTAGAGAAGAGATTGTTTAAACTTCTGCTGAATGATAAAGTTTGCTTGTACTATATCAAAGTCGAAACTAATTTAACCAGATTGCAATGATATACCAGCATTAGTTCAAAGTTCATAAAGATTCGTAGCAACAATAACACGGTAACAAAATGGCGTTCAATATTATCGTGGAAAGGGTCATTGTATGTCATAATAGCTGCATATGTCGAGCGTGATCATTTTCATTCTTACCTCATGTAGTCAGAACAAAAGTTCTTCATAATTAGTACATATATGTTTTGATTAACACGAAGTGCATAAGGGGGTCAATATGGCCCTGGATTTTGTTTTCGGGCATAGCGCGAAAAAACCCAACATAATTTGCATAAACTTGTAAAATAATGGCACTGTTCAAATTTTGTTTTGTCCCTAAAACGAAACGAATTAACTTTTTGAAATTTTTACTTTAGCAAAGCATTAGAGTCTGCTGTTATAGACCAAATTTCACATTTTTGGCGGACAATTTTTCGTAAAAATGGACATTCGACACGAATTAGATATCTAACCGCCATTTTGAAACGGAATAATGGATTTTTTGTTTGTTTGTTTTATATGAATTGTGTTGAGCTGTTGAATTTATATATGTACCTTATATGTACAGTTTTAAAGATAAATAATGTGCAGAACTATAGATGACTTTCGCTGTAGTAATAAGTTACTGAGAATCTTAAAACATAATTATCATAGGGACAATTAAACCTGTATTAACCCGTGTGCGTAGCCAGGGGTGTGCGAAGGGAGCGCGCGCACCCTAGGTTCCTGGCTACACGGGCGTAACCATTTATTCTATGAAAATTTTGATAAAAGAATGCATTGTTTATTTGTTCAGAAAGTTTGTTACCTACATGTAAAGCAACTATGATTTTCCAAAAACATTTTACGTTTTCCGGAACTGCCCAACCATGTCCACTCCAAAAGCCTTTATTTTACTAAAGTCAACAGCCATGCATCATGTTCATAATTTCTACAGGTAATGTTACGGAAAACGATACTACGTGCTGTAATACTCCATAGGAAGGGCGTATGTATGGTATATCATGAGTATCAATGTCACTCAGTGATTATGCAAAAATCTTGAAACTGCATACTTATTTCAGCAACCTAAGGTGCTAAGATGGTGAAAAAGCAATTTCCTTATATGCCCTAAAAGAGATTGGTAATCTTAGAGTGTATACTAGTGGTTGGCGGTTAAATTTGCAGACGTATAATGAAAATGGAGCACCTTTGATATTTGACATCACGCTACTTGCCTCATATTGGAGGAGGTATTTAATACGACATACGTTTTGACGTATGCATGCTAGTCTCTGATTACACTCAACAAACGTTCGGATTTTTATTTCCACTTTGCATGCTTTTAACAAAACGCGACGGGTGAATGCAAAGCAATCGATTCTAGTTTGCTCATTTTGCAGGGTAAATATTTTCACAAATGAAATTAGTTATCATTTCTAAACGTGTATGGTTAATTTTAATTTACAATCTTCTAGCTATCATGGCTACGGGTGAAAAAGCTGAATTTAAATTACAACTTAATACTCATTTCTGTTGATGTCAGTCTGACACCGAATTTTGAACTTTCTAGCTAGTATAAATTTTGACTAATTCTGCACTTTTTTATTGTCACATCCGATATCCATGATATCAGCCAAGAAATCCAAAATTAGCCTTGCATTTATGATGCATTCGCCAACTGAAACTTAATGTTCATGATTTCGAGCACTTGAGCATGTTGAAAACATATCGTAATACCGTATATAATTCACCTTCCTGTAATCTTCGTACGTATTACAAGAAAAACAAACTTTCATGCTCTAACATGCAACTGCAGAGGGACATTAAAGTATATCCAGGCTTGTATAGTACCTATTTGATGCTCATAAGATTACACCTTCAATATTGCTGAATGCAGCCATCAATGCAGTGTCTTGTTTTAGTATAGTGTTACACAAAATAGCCACGAAATTAGGGGCGCACCATTTGATTCTCAGGGGGGGGGGGGCATGGTAGTTTTTTGAAAGAAAAAAAAAACTTTGCCGCCTTAGGCGGCGAAAAAAACAAACTTGACTCGACCCCAACTTCCATGCCCCCCCCCCTGAAAATCAAATGGTGCGCCCCTTATTATATTCCAATTCATCCAAAATGATGAGAGCTAAAGATAATTATACATGTATCACGTTCCTGTTTTCTCAACGTTCGACCTTGTCAGCGTGTATAATATTCCAGACATTTTGATATATAATCCTCACTCCTCAATATGCAGTACTAGTAAAGATCCGTTTTGTACATAGTATATCATCCACATAGTATATATTATCCACATGTTCCAAATGGTAGGATATACATCCAATGTTTTGCTACATTTTGTATTCAATATGATCCACCACAGTGAACATTAGCAAAATACGTTGAGTACATTAGCAGAAACAGCAATCACAAAACAACATACATTTTCATCTAAAACAAATACTGTATGTATACACTATGTATTAATTTTTATCTATGAATAGAACAATCTTCTTTTCACATAATAGCTGGATTCAACTGCAGAAAATATTATTCCATTTGGGAGTATAACAGAAGAACACCTCTGACACTAAAGTCCTTTTCTGTTTCTATATGTATATTTGTATCCTTGAATCAAGTAATTCCACATAAATGTACATATTCAATGTATTCCTACATTTTTTGTACAAGCAAGGTACAATCATGTTGAGAGAAATATTAAATCCTGGTCGAATGATGACTGTCTGAAATATTAATATCCACGATCTGGTGTACTGATGATACCAGATATTAAAGTAAAAGCCCTCGATGCAAACCAGGTGAACAACAACAAGCACACATACTGATATACTTTGTATAATACTGAAAACTTCACGGAAGAAATATATAATCCAATCTTTGTGGAGCTATAATGTACTGCAAAATATTTTACATACGAATACACGATGCCTGTTTGTATACTAGTCCTTTCTTTTCACAGTTTAGGAGCAAATCTTTTTGAAGAAGCCATCGGGAGTAAAACTTTCTCTAATTGTTATTGTTAAGTCTCGCGCTGTCACGTCAGTAACGAGAATTTGATCCAATATGGCGGCTTTAGGAGGACGCCATAGTTTGGGTTGCTCGGTAAACATTGAACGTTTGATAGATAAATTCAATGGAGTTTCTCCATTTTTCGCAGGTGCTGGAAGCTTCTTATTTTGCGAATCTGATGCTTTATCGCCATTTTGAACCACGACTTGTTCTTTTTCACTGCTGCCTGATTTCTTTGGCACACTTTCAGATGCACCATTTGACTGTTTTTTCACACTTTCATTTGAGTTTTTGCATTTTTGTACTTTTGCAGTTTCATCTTTTGATTGTTGAGCTTCAGGCTCAGTTTGTGCAGACGAAACCGAATTTGATAGTTGATTGGCATCTTTTGTTAGTGATGTATTATCTGATAAGGTAGCTTTAGGATGAGATTTTGCTTTAGGTGAACATAATCTAAGTGTTAGTTCTTTCGTTGAATCATTTTTTGGTGGCAAAACTTTGAAAATAACTTTTGTAATTTCCTCACATCTAGCGATAACACTGTCCAGGCGATTTACTTTCGGCGACTTCGGCGAACTAGGTGACCTACATTTTTGCTTAGGTGAAGGCGGTTCACATTTTGTTGACACCTTAATTCCATTTGGAGAAACTGAAGAAATTTCTAATTTTGGAGGTAATAATGATTCTTGTTTACTTTCTTCAGATATCTTGTGCTCAGATTCTTGTAAACCTATATCTTTGTTAGCTGCTGCCAGTTTTTCTCGTTGTTTTGATTCCTTCCATGCCCTTAAACACACCTTTTCAGGTTTCTTAGGGACAATAGAAGTAGAGCTCACATTTGGCAATTTTTCAGTAGTTTGTGATCGCTCGCCGGATGTCACTTTCTTAACCACCCGATCAAAGACTTTGTTCTGATTTGCTGTTACCATGTCATTGTTATTGTTCGTAAATTTGTATGGATCATCTTCAGGGTAACTTCGTTTTTCGCTACAATCCGAAACAGAGTCACTATCTCCGGCATCTGTAGTATACTTCTTTGGTAAAAACGATGGAAACTTTATTGAAAGCACTCCTATAGGTTCCTTGGTTAATGTCTTAGATGACGATGATGAAGAAGAAGAGCTTTTCTTTTTCTTCTTCTTTTTCTTATCCTTGCTGCGTTTAACAATTTTGCCAGTTTTGCTAGTCCTAATAATGGTTTTCACTATTTTCTTTTCAATGCTTGGCTTTTCAAGAGTCTCTGATGTTGAAGCACAATATACCTCTTTGTTAACATTTAATACGTCCTTTTCGGTGGAAGACAATTTCGTTTTAATATCATCTTTATTTTCTGATGATCCAGAGGACACCTTTTTGTGTTTCTTTTTCTTCCCATGCCGATGACGACGACTTGATTTTGATTTTGATTTGTCTTTTGATGACTTCTTATGTTTTTTACTATTGCTGCCACTACTGCTACTTGTTTTGGTACTGCTTGAAGATGATTTCTTCTTTTTCTTTTTCTTCTTCTTCTTTGGCTCACCATTTTCTAGAGTTGTAACTCCTTCTGACGATTTTTTAGAACTTGATTTTAATTTACTAGATGAAGATGTGCTTGATGAGGAATGTTTCTTTTTCTTCTTCTTTTTCTTTTTCGAGTGACCACTGGACGTCGTTAACAGTGTCGAAGATTTTGACGATTCCTTAACTAACAGATTTGTAGTACTGGATGAAGAGACTTTTTTGATTTTTGTTGGTTTTTCACCAGACAATTTTAATTTGGACTTACGTTTCTTTGATTTCTTTTTGGACTTCTTAACGGTAGAAACCGTAGTGCTAGTCTCATCTCCACATAATGAAGATGGTTTAGAGTCAATATTTTCCCCTGTGTTTTCTATAGCATCCTCATTGATATTGGAAGAATTATCGTCCGACTTTTCTTGAACTAGTTTTTTGCTTGCAGTATTTGATTTAACAGGCTCGCATGAATTTGACGGTTCAACATCCGCTTTATCTGATGTTGAAGCGCTCGCGCATTTTTCATCTTCCTTTGAATCTGAAGAAACCGTAGATACTTTGGAATCAGAGTCTTTTGTGGTCTCGACAATAGATTCTTTACCTTGCGATTCTTTGGTTTCATTTGTACTAATACTGCTTTGTAATTTGGGTGATTCAGATACTGTTGATGAACTCTCACTGTTGTTTTCATCAGTTTCACTGCCACTAGGTAAGTCTTGTTTTGTCGTGTCAGAATCACTTGAACCGCTACTGTTATTATCATCAGAGGCGGAGTCGTCTTGCTGTGACGTCACCACATGCTTCTCTGCAGTACAATTTGATTTATTCTTAGCTGATGGAGTAGGTTGATCATCTGAGTCAGATGGGTCGTTGTCGCCTGTGTCTTCCGTTTTCGATTCTTGTCCAGGAGAAGGTGCGTCACTACCATTCTGTAAAATTAAATCAATAAGCAATAATTCCTCAATAAAACGCAATGATTAATATAGTATCTTTATAATCATTAAACTACGGTAGCCGTACCACAATCACTATCAAAATCTACCAATGGTCGTTACCCAAGAAGTGTTCCAAGGGCTCTGGCGGGGTCAGTCAAGGTCAAAGTCCATTTGAGGTCAAATCCTGAAATTGTCAGAAAATTCCACCAGAGGTATTAACGAACGAGCTTGAACGACCGGAGGTCACAACCATAATTCACTAACTGATTACCCTACCTAGACTTATCCTCCACTATTTAACAGTCCTGAATCCGGTACACTGTTATACTGTTGGGCAATTATTTAGCGTTGGTTAAACTATGAACAACCCAATTGTTGGGTAAATAATATTAAACAACTGTTGGTGAAATTTTACCCAATATTTGGGTAATTAGCAACAACTTTTACCCAACAGTTAGGTAATTAGCCAACATTTTACGCAACGTTGGTAATTATTTACCCAGAAGTAGGGTTGTTCATAGTTGAACCAACGTTGGGTAAATTATTTGCCCAACGTTCTAACAGTGTAGTGTCCCAAGGGGGCCAGTAAAAGTCATTCAAGGTCAGAGGTCATTTTGAGGTCAAATCATGAAAATGTGTCAGGAGAGTTGACCTAAGGTCATTTTAATGTTATGGCCATTATTCCTTAACTCTTAAAAGCAATTGGAGCAAATATATGGACCACGAATAGCTGCCACCATTGAGTGTCTTGTGGGGGTAAAATTATAAAAATGTGAAGGAGATCAATAACAACCGAGGTCACTCAAATGTCACTTCAAGGTGGCGATTATGCTGGGTCAAGGTGCGAAGTCAAGGGCGCGGGTTCACCAAATATGGTAAGAAGAGACAAACTTATGTTATTTGAGGTCAGTCACGGTCATTTCAAGATGGACGTTCGCGTTCAAAGGTTGCGAATTCAAGAAGTGCAGGTTAAACTAGCAGGTTAACTAGCCGATACAATACTACCCAGGGAGCAAAACAGGTTTACCTGAAACGAGAAATTATTTTAATGTGTCCTATGTAGATGTGTTCTCTGGACCATAAGTAACATCACTAAAGGTGGACACAATATCAGTATGTTGCATGGGACCCTGCAGGAGGGGGTAAAAGTCATTGCAGGGGTCAAATTTGAAAATTGGTTAAATCCTGTTCAAACCACGTTCCTCTCATCATAACGAACAAGAGAAGTATACTTTGACCCATCTCTGATGAATGCTTCACGTTCAAGAGTTATATCCTAAAACATGAAAGGTCATCTACCACGGGTCATGAGATGGACCTATGGGAGTCAAAAATTTCAAAAGTGTCCGATTTTGATCAAAATGGTCTCAAATTGTTCGTCTTGCAAAAACCGTTTCCAATAACGATCAACCGTTGTTATGGTGACAAGTCGACATTAAGGTTTTTTTTTTTAATTTGCACCAATTACAAATGAGGAATTTTGCTTGATACCATAGAAACGATTGATTGAAGACGTTGGAAAATATTACTTTGTGTACACAGTTTTGTAAGATGAACATTTTGAGACCAATTTAAACCAAATCTGACACTTTTAAATTGCCTCCATCCCATAGCCCTAACATGTGATCCTTGTAATTTTCTTGCATGTTTTTGGATATACATGTATCTCAAAAAAACCTTCATCAGACATGTCAGATATGGGTCAAAGTATTCCTTTTCTGCTTCCTTTTTAATGAGATCATCACGTTAGAATGCTTTAAACAAAATTTGACCAATTTTGAAATTTGACCCCTGCAATGACTATAACCCCTCATACGGGTCCCATGCAACAAATTGGTTTTTGTCCATAATTTCTCGTTGCAGTTTTACCCAATACATTAGATGTTATATCGCATATCATATGTGATGGCTTAAACCGAAAAGTGGGATTTTGCGACAGAACACTTTTCAAGAAACTAGTGAAAATAGGCAGCAAAATATAATAAACAATAATAGCGTCAAGTCACATATCCACTCATCAAAGAGCGCTCATGACACAAAAAAACAATTAACTGTAAAATGAATTAAATACTAAAAAATGTCTCTGTCATAAGCTGTGTTTTTAGCAGTTTCTTAAAGCAAGTAATAATGCGGCTTTTATAATGCGCAATTAAAGAAAATTATAAGAATGTGCAGCGGATTTTTCTGTTACAAACTTTGGTCGCCTTAATCAAGTGTCATTTTATGCTTAGAAAAGGTTGTAACAGATGAAAGGATAAAATCAAAATTGATATTATCTGCAAAATTCCCCTTTCGGGTGAGCCATCACATATCATATCATATCATATCATATCATATCACATTGCAATCAATGTGGCCTTATACATTGGTCTAGTATAGCAACGCAATCAATTAAAAATGTTAAATATATACTAGTATACAAATATTAACTGCTTATGAGTGTGATGGTGAAAATATACCATCCCGAATTGAAATATTGATTGTGCCATTTCACGAGCCGATAGGCGAGTGAAATGGAACAATCAATCTTTCAATGAGGGATGCTATATTTTTACCACCACACCACATATAAGCAGTTAATATTTGTTTTATATAACTCATCTATAGATTCTAGTCAGTAAGCCATACAGTACACTGTAGTTTTTATATACTATCAAACGGATGAAAGTGATAGAAAAGACTATCAAACAGATGATAGTGATAGTAAAAATGACAAATGGTCATGTGTTACAATCTTACCAATCAAATGACTAGAATCAATGGATGAGTTATATAATACTTCATATTATAAAATAAGTCATTCGAGTTGAAAAATCAACACACACAAAAAACCGGCAAATAACATACTCTGAACATACCTCAACAAGTTTTCTCTTCCTGTTCTTCCTCTTGTCTGCGGTAGTTGAGTCTTTCTCTTTACCCCTGTGATAAAAATAAAATCCGTATGGAACAGATAAGTGCGAACTGTTGATAGAAAATACATTGCCCCCGCACCCTTAACATGAACTGAAGTAATAAATACGCGCCATGTTGATTAATTCTTTGCATGCTATAATACTAGGTTAAATAGTTTCTCTACTTACTTATCGCCATATTGCTCCAACAAACGTGCATCGAGTATGTTATCTTCCGGTTCCCACGTACTGTATCTGTAGGGCAAAGGGATATTAGTTGTAAATACAGTTAATGACGTACTACTAGTATATAAATGCCCGGATGGTACTTACATTGACAAGGTATACGTATATGTGATGGCTCACCCTGAAAGGGGGGACTTTACAAATGATATCAATTTTGATATTATCATAAGCTTTAAAATGACACCTTATTTGTTGAAATTGATCAAGGCAATCAACTTGTACAACAGAAAATCTGCTGAAAATTCTTATTATTTTCATTGTTTTTTGCTACCTATTTTCACCAGTTTCTCGAAAAGTATTTTGTCGCAAAGTCCCCCTTTTCGGGGTGAGTCATTACATGTGCCTGCCTTTTGGGTGCCAGGGTTTTCACAGATTTGGTGAAGCGATCGGGTGGTTTTGGTCTCAGATCCTCCATGCTCAGATTAAAGCATCCAATTATTGAAAATTGGGTGCTTTTCGAGGAAAACTTGCAAAAAAGCACCCAGTTTCAGTAAAATTGGGTACTTTTCGATTAAAATTGGTATATTGATATGGGTGGGTTTTTGAGCCAAAAGTAGGT
>JXSR01S067202.1:63318-78449 GCA_000969725.1 Ophiothrix spiculata | reverse complement strand
TTTTTCTACTTCTAATGAGTACATACGTATATTATAGCGTAGACGAGGTTTAAAAGATTTCACTTACTTGATCGACCATCCCTTCCATTTCACTAAGTATTCGGTCTTTCCCTGTGAGAGCGAAAAATACAATAAGCATACAGGTTAAAGCAGCACTACGACAATAACGCATGCATTGCTATTAGCATGTACAGTATATGTACTACGCATTAACATTTGAAATCATGTTGTTTTTAAAGAGTTTTCTTACCTTGCGATTCCGGCTGTTTAACAGTGATTCAGCAGCGTAAACTCTCTCCCCAATATCACTGAGCTCCATGTTGTTTTTTCGCTGGAGCTAATTGCGAGACCCAGTACACAACGACACACACATATAATGTAGTAATATTTAATGTCCCTTGCTGTCAGCGGGTCAACACTGATGCATCAGTAAATTGTTATACGTGCCGGATAACGGCTGTGCGCCGGCGCGAAGGTAGTGGGCTTATCATTAGTGCAGCGGGGAAGGGCAGGCTGCATAAGCAAGCAGCTTTTGAGAAGGTAAATGCAAGTACGCCGTGCCAATATTGGCTAGTCGTGGCTTAGCAAGTTGATGAAGGAATAGAACGCCCGCAAAAATATTGATGAGACAGCCATGTTGTGAGAGTTGGATTGGTCGGTACGGTGTCACTCAGGGTTTATCGTGCATGATCAAAGCAGTTCCTATCCAATTGCTTCTTGTATAATGTACAGCTTGGTTCCATCAACCCGTCCCACGCGTGATTCTTTCCCGCTTGTTTTTCCTTTCCCTCAAGCTAATGCACTGAGGGTTATTAATGAGCACGGCGTGGAACTGTGTAGGATTGGTCCAGACTAGCTAGGTGCCATTCGATATTTTTCCAACACTGCGTGCGCTGAGCCACAACGAACCGTATCTCAAGTTCAAGAAAATGGAGAGTGATTTAAAGCGACGCCCTGTCTCGCTCTTCAGTTTCTCTTTTCAAATCTGTCAATACATGGTCATGATGGTGGCTCCGTTTTGTCTTCACTGTGATGCAAATTCTCTCTGCATCTCATTTACTTTCATTCCATTTGTCCTTGTACTTGTATGATAATGTTTCAGATTTAAATTTCACCTGATGCCAAATATACGTGTCTCTTTGACACAGCAGATAATGAGATGAATATTCCACTGCTGTTTGTAGGCTAAAAGGTTACAGAGACACGCAGCGACGATATGGTGTGTGTGAATGAACCAATTGCAACCATGTACTTAACTTATCAACAACTATACCCAGATTGAAAGGTCACTGCGCAGATAAGGCGAGTTCAGGGATTTTTGAAAAAACAAAGCAACTGAGGCTGAATAAAATGCACACGCATGATAAAATCGGTTGCAAATTCCAGCCGCTGAGTGTACATGTTGTAAAATAAAGCTAATGCCATGAGGTATGCAGTACTTGATAAATGGTGGATTCAAGTTTGCATTACGATTTTATTTCCCTGGATTATTTTTAATACAATTGCGTATACTAAGCATGCTAAGTATATCTGTAGTCGTGACAAATAAGACAAATAAAAAACACAGCAGACAGGGCCACTGATCAATAATTCCACACCGTCAGAAAAAGAAAGTTCAGAGCAAAAACTAGAAACAGACACGGGAATACAGAAAAACAAAAGAAAAAGGGATTATTAATTACTGACGCGGTAATTTTGTTTTTGTTTCTTTATTTCAAAAAGTAAAACAAGGTCGGTGAAACCGTCATACAAAATTGAACTGGTTTAACCACTTACACTAAATGACCGACCAGGGTAAAACTTTTTTATTAGTGTCAAAACATTGGAGTCCACCATACCCATGATACCTATGCCGGACATTAGCCGCCGATATTACTGACTGACTTCTATTACTGATCCTTAGCAGGAGGTTATAATCTAAGATATATCTAGGCAAAATTGGAAAGAATATGAATATAATATGCCGAGCCAAGTATGGCATCGCGTACATGAAAGACTGCAGGGGATTTCACATCAGACCATATCCTAGGTTTTAGAACGCATCAGACTCTATGACGAAGATAATAGATGTACGAATGAAGAATTTCACCGCTGATGCTGCGACTCATAATAGGTACAAATATACAAATATGGTCAAAAAATATAAATGTTTGTCACATCAAGGGAGAATAACGTGCACGTGTTTGTCAGCTTTAGTCACAAAAATGAGAAGCCCGAATCGGTCTGATTTCAGATTAAGAACCACACAATTGTGTTTTCAACATCATGCATCAGATGGCCAAGATTGGGAAAGACTGAATGCTGTTTTGAAAGATAACTAAGAGGACTATAAGTGTGCTAGCTGTGAATTCAATTCTATTTTTAATACAGGCAAGAAAATGGTTCGTTACTAGTTTAAGGCTACTATAGTGCTAATTTTTCCGGCTCATAATATCAAAATGTTCAGCTGTTCAGTAACTAGTAATTGAAAATACATGAGTTTATTGGCTAGTTCTATTGTTGCCTAGAATATTAAACCAAATGATACGTAGACATGAAATCGTCGGAATAAATCATTAGTCAATACAACCATCACGGTACAGTAAAGAACATCGATAGCATTATTTTGTCTGGTAATTATTTAACCATTTAAACTGGCTGGAATTATGGATTCCAGTATGACATTATAGGAATAAAATAGTATGTTGCGGTACTATTATGATATAGATACATGTATAGGTGACAAGCACTTTTAGACATTACTTCTCCTTGTCAACGCAAACACTCGATGCTGGCTAATGCTGACAGCTCGACAATAAGAAGGAGACATAAATTGACAATTTTGACATTTGCTTTACTTTCATAATAACTCGGGCTGTTGAGAAATTATTTTTTGTTCACGTCGAGTTCATTTGTTCTGCGATATTTCAGTCGAATATGATTCAAATAGGAATTGACTTTTTTTTTTAAATTGCAGCACTATCGAATTTCATTGAGACAAGTCTTTGCATTATACCCTATAGGCATGATAGGGCCAATTAACCTGGATCAGAATGCCAATTTAGCCTAGATAACTCTGCATTTCCGAAGTGATAAATTATGAGTTTAAACCTCGTCAGAATTCAAAACTTGGTTAAATGGGTTCATTGTGCTTAATAACTTATTTAGAATATTGGGGGGGGGCAATCCACTAGAGCCTATATTGAATGTAACAATACTCTGTACTGTTAAAGTTTAGCCATAGAAATAGTAGATTAATCTACTATTTCCATGGTTTAGCATATATAAATATGATAGTTATTGGAGGTTTATGCTGTGAATAATTTGTAAAAGAAAATATCTTATTAGTATCAACCGCGCATAGTTACAATTATGACCAACATAAGTATTAATAACGCTAAAGCGCAATCTTTCACGTCTAGCAAATAAATCAAGCTTAAAAGCAATTATTTCATTCTTCCATAATTATAATATGTAAATAAGGAAATCGCACACCTGTGCTATGTAATAGACAACGCAGGCAGCTATACAAACTCTATGGACATACTGTGATGCTGCGTGCATAACACTATAGTAAATTAAATTTGCAATATGGCGACTGCAGTACAGCTCCCAGGGTACAGCTACATCGAAGATTATTTATTTTTACAATCCTTAATACAAAACACGCGACTCTACACAGCCATTCATCCCATGAGCCTGCTGAACTGGTGTCTTCTTGTATCTGAGCTTCTAAACATAGCCGGTAAAAACAATAACATACCATGCAAAACAAAATACAAAGTGAAGACAGATGAGTTATATGCATTGGAACCGAACCTCATGGTGAAATTAAACCGATGGTCATCCTTTTTAATGTGGGCACCCATAAAAGGAGGATTTGTTACATTGAGAATGATTTATGCATAGATTTTGTCATATTATATCTTTTCAGCAATCCCATGAAATGTTTTAATTTTGGTATCATTTTAAAGACAATTTATTTAACTTTCAAGAAATTAAGAATAGAACCCAAAATGAAGTGATTAAGTAGGCTTGATAACCTGTTCAAGCTATTTAGCCAGGGTGGAGGCGGGTGTGGATGAGGCGGGTGTGGATGAGGAATCATGAATATTGTGCATCATTTCTTGTGTCATATCTTCTTAAAAATCCATTGAAGTGTCATAAATCTGATTTGATTTCAAAGGCTGGTTATTGTTTATCAAAATCAAGTTGGAATTTATCCGAATAAAGTTGATCATTAACGCTAATAACAAGTTAAAGTCAATAAGCTAATTTAGCCAGAAATCAAAACGGGTTCTTATACATCTAATTATGCCTAAGGTCCGAGTATAAATATCATAATTATGTTTTTGGCTCAACGAAGTTACATCACACCAATTACCCCCTTATTAATGTCCAATCTCTTTTATTCTAGTATGTCGCCGTAGCCATGTTCTATGGAAATCAAATTCCAGATCAATATCTCTCATAGTTATGAGATATATTTTAACCACCGTATAGAGAATCATCCGAAAATATGCACTTCAAAATGGCCACTGTTGATGTAAATTGTTGATGTAACATGTTTTTAAAGCAGTTAGTTAGTGTATATTGTACAAATAAATATCAGCGTCACGTACTCCTACTTGCATAAGATGAAAAAAGATATTTCATTGTATACATGCACCTAAGGGGTATGGACTAAAATTTTACAAACAATTTACCCGCCATGTCGGGCAGGTAACATTTAATTTTCATTCGCCTGACACCAAAGTCACCCGCCATTGGCTGTCGAGTGGATGCCTAATATCCAGCCCTGGAAAAAATAACTGATGTCATTCATTCATTCAACAGTTCAAGTTTATTTCCACGTTTCTCAAGTTACAATCATATAATCATAAAACAATTCTCAAAAAGGCATGAATATTATATATACAATTTAACTTATCAGATAAATCTTATACAAATGATATAAGACAAATTTAGTAGAAAATAAAAAGACAATATTATTATACAATGTAAACTTGATCTACATAGTATTATAATAGTTTGAATGCTCTGGTAGTTAGCTGAAGTCGAGAATCGAATATGTAGGCTATGCTAAAAGCAAAATTGAAACATGGTGGGGAGGCCAATAAACTCCTAGCTTTTAGTCTAGCCCCACCTTAAGAAAAAATATATATAATGAAATTTGATGTCATGGACATTACGGCACAAAACTATACAAATCATGGAACACAAGACAAGACAGGACGGACAAATAGTGGATAAATAGACAGACAAGAAATGCTTGTTAATCTGAAGGACTGTTTCAGAAGGCAACATTTTCAGGATGTGCACTGAGATTCTGTTGGGACCCTAGAAAGTTTTTGATACTGCTTATTGGGTAAATTGGTTAAAACCAATCATATAAAACTAGATTAATTCTTCCTAAGTTAATTAATTTTTATTTCATTCCATTTAAGCTAATGTTGATAATTTCATATCACAAACAATTGGTTTAGATTGGATTTATAGATATGTTTGATTTTATCTTTCTCATTTAATTTAAAAATCGGATTTATATATGGTTTATAAATATGATTTTTCATAATATATTTAGACATCAGTTAAGTTATAATTTGATACAAGATTATTCTTGCATTGACATTTGAATTGCTTGATTGACCTTGATTTTTTTAGATCTATCTATCTATGTCGACCGCGGTCGGAAGCCATGATGAATTTTCTCCACTGCTGTCTGTTTAGCAAGAGTTTGAGAAGTTCATTTTGATCAATGCCAGCATCCTGTGTAAGAAGTACTGGGTAGGACAGCCTTGGTCTTCCCTGGGCACGTGTCCCTTGGGTGGGCGTCCAGAACACTAGTCCAGACACTGGTTTCTTAAGCCGTCTAGCACATTTTAGATCTGGATTTAATGAATTCCATAATTTAGGACCACAATATTTAATTGAGTACTTATTAATATCGAGTTTAGGTTTAATGGGTCTAAAATTGGAGGCTGATCTTGTATTATAATTGTGGATATTATTACTGAAAAACGATATTGGAAGGGTTTTTTCACAATGCTTTTGGTATGGGAAAAGAAGTAAGAATTTGTACAAGCACGCAATGTTTTTTCTGGATGATGAACAAATTATCGTTTTTCGTTGTCTTTGTGGAGGTCCACTGGCACTGTTTTTCCTCCAGAGTATGATTTGTGTCATTTACATAAATAAGAAATAGTAACTTAGGATCGAGGATAGAACCTTAGGGGACACCACATGATACAGGGAGAAGTTCAGAGGAATGAGAGTTAAAGGATGTAAATTGTTTTCTGTTATAAAGATAATCAGTGAGTAGGGCCAAGGGGGTTCCACGAATGCCATAGTGACGAAGTTTAGTTAGGAGAATGTTTTGGTCAATCGTGTCGAAAGCCTTGGAGTAGTCAAGAAATATGCCAATAGTATGAAGACGATTTGAGAGTGCATAAGATATCTTATCATAAATGTCCATTATAGAGCCAGGTCGGTGGAGTTTTGTTTTCTGAAGCCATATTGGTTTTTCGTTGGAGGATGTTGTATGTAGAAAGAAAATTAACAAGTATGTTGTAAATGAGGCGTTCAAGGATTTTAGAAAAGCACGGGAGAAGTGAAATTGGGCGGTAATTGGAAAACGTATGGGGGTCATCTTTCTTGAAAATTGGAATAACTTAGCAATTTTTAGACCAGAGGGGAAGACACCAGATGACAGGGAAAGGTCAAAAATGTGTGAAAGTGGGGTAGAAATGAACGGACCGATACGTTTTACAACTGAGGGACGAATGTTGTCGTTGCCAGGGCTTTTGCCATTTTTTGAAGGTGCCAATGATGTCCAAAATTTCTTTTCCTGAAGTAGGATTAAAAAAGAGGGTCCTGAGAGAAAATGAGAAAAAATTGTGTTGGTGTTGATTTTGGCGGCTAGTGTAGGTCCTACATCGGGAAAAAATTATTAAATCTCTCAGCAATCTGATCAGGGTCAGGAATAGTTGATTTCTTTGCTTAGCCAAGAATGTCAATTTACGCCATGTATTTTTGATGTTATTTTTGCAAGATTCGAATTTTTCAGCGTAATGCTTTTTGGTAGAGGACCTAATGACATGGGTAAGTTTATTCCTGTATTTAATAAACTTAGTTTTAGTGTCTTCAGTTGGGCATTTGAGGAAGGTTTTGTAAAGTTTATTTCTGGTTTTAATGGACTTAATAATACCTGTAGTGATCCATGGTTTAAATTCTGCTCGTTTATTAATTATTTTCTTAGTTTTGGGGAGATGTTTGTCATAAAGTGATGTCACATCTGTATGTAGGTTGCTTGTATTTGAAACATTGCCTTATGCTTATCATGCTTATAGTGTATTACGTTTTATATGTATTTTTTATTGACAAAAACAAAAACAAATACAAATTTATTTATTTTTCATCAAATTCACAAAGACATTTACGAGGGGAGGTGCAACAAAAGCGATAGCCTAGAAAATGTTGTATACCTTTAAATTTCAAGCAATAAATGAACTAAAACATTCAAGCAAAATAAGAGAGAAGAAAGTAGTACGAATCAGGAAAACATGAAAATCGGACACGACAGATGCTCAACACACAAATATACGGCGATTTGCAGTATAAACATTTATTTGTTGATTTAGAATATTTATCCAACTATCTATTTATCTCACTCCCATGCAAACAATATCTGGAACCATAGGCTTCTCAGCATATTTTCCTTAACCATTTCAATGCTGATCTAAAATTGTACACTTTGGGGTCACGGCATCCGCGGTTATCAGTATCCCGTGGGTTAAAGCTAGAACATAATATGCTGTAAAATATAACATGGAAAAAGATTCATTGCTTCATTTAACCATGGAAAAAAGAGATTGAACTGTTGATGTTGTTGTTGTTGTGGTGGTGGTGGTAGTTGTGGTGGGTTGGTGGTGGGGATGTTGATGTTGTTGTTGTTGTGGTGGTGTTGGTGGTGGTGGTGGTGGTGGTAGTGGTAGTGGTGGTGATGATTGTTGTTGTTGTTGCTGCTGTTGTTGTTGTTGAAACTGATAACAATGAAAAAAATTGTCACGTACCAGCGATAGATATCGGTCACGGTCCGAATTATGGGCGACATGATACAAGATCGTATCATGGTCATGCTCACATGTAAATTACGGTATCAACAATACAAGTATGCTAGGACGACAGGTCAAGCATGTAATGTAGACTGTTACCCTCCAGGCACTAGAATGTCTTTGTTTGCAAAGTTAGAATGCTGTGAACATGGTGAACACAACAGACTTTGACCCCACACACAGAACCTGCAGTGTGATATACTTCAAGTTCAAAGTGTTTGGTACTAAACGCAGTTTGATTGGAATACATATCAGTGTTCACGCTAAGGATTTTGACTTTGCGCCAAAACGACATTTAAGAAAAAAAATACATCTCGCCATTGCCAATTTCGGAAAGATCACCTAAAAAATGAGAGCAATTTTGAATATAATCTGAATAAAACTGAAATAAATGAACGTTGTGTATAACCAAAAAAACATGTTTTTGACTTTTTGTTTTGGGAACCCCTTGCGCCAATCATTGTTGAGCTTCTGCGCCAATTTTGCGACATGCGGCCTTAGCGGGAACACTGATACATAAATAGTTGTTTAAAACTAAATTCTAAGTCAATAGAACTAGGAAAGTTGAGAATAAAATGTAATCATAATATCATGGAGATAAAAACACATCAATTTCAGTACTATCAGAGCAAAATTGTTGTTAGAAATAATGTTTTAAAACCCCCACATTATCTTTGAAAACTTGACCAGAAAACAAAACAGAAAACAAACAAAGCGGGAAAACAAGTAATCAAAACTAGGAATACTGACTGAAATGTCGATATCATATGGATTTAATTGAAACTCTTTTGTTCAGTCACTGAGTTTGATAAATTATTAATATGACGCGAAAGCATATATTCCGATTATTTACCATTTCAATGCTGAACCGCATTGTATTATTCAGGGCAGCAAATTGTGCGGGAGCGGGGAGCACCGCTCGCATGAAGCAATTTTCTCTGAGAATCGATAGTCAGTATAGTTGCAAATTGCGCAATATCATAATATTTTTGCCATAGATCTGATTGTTTGCCAATTATTGTTATATCGTTCTGCGTTTTAATAATTGCATCTGTGGCCAGGCCCTATCGTGTCCACTATGGTCGACCAACGCCCTTCCGAACGCCAAGTCCGTCTGCACTGTGACCCGATGGCCATGGCACTTTAGTACCCGGCCTCTGCGGGCGTTTTACTGCCCATTGTGAGCTGCTTGTAAACATATGTTACACGGTTGTAGTCACAGAGGCCAACCCGTATTTACTCACCGTATAAATAATCAGTGCACGTTTATTTGATAACTGTGAGATAATTAAATTTTTGTGATTGCAAATAATTTTAATCAAGTTGTAAATGAAAATTGGAAAAGGGCAATTAAAGTGTTATATTTTCTACATAGATTTGTTTTCGATACCACAATCATGGTTTTATCTTGATGGATATAACTCTATAAACATGATAAAGAAAATTCAATTCAAAATTAAGTGCAAAATGAAAAACATCAAAATTCACAGTTTAACCTCAAGTTGAATACTCTACATACCTATTATGTAAAAGGTTCGGATTCGAAGCCTGTAACAACAATGATAATGACAAATGTAATTGGCACGAATACAATCATATTATATTATTTTATTATTCATGTTATTATGATTATGTCGTGTCATTTTCCAACCTTTAATAAGAGAAAAGAATAAGTTAGAACTCTCTGCAATCATTATGATAATCGTGTAGGCTTGATCCTGCAAGGACTTCTTAATATCTAGGGTTGATCCCAAGATCAAAAGATCGAAGACCCAAATTTTGAGTTGTTCCAGTTATACATCAGAATAGTTGGGTTGGTCAGTCGATATTTTTTTTTTCTTCAGATTTTTGAAAAAACCCAAAAGAAAGGCAAAGGAGAAGTACAACGATAATATATGCATATATAAGCAATTAGCTTGTGTATATTAGAGCGCAGTTTCATATCCATAGTATATTTAGACATCCGGGGAGTTCGTGTGGAATACTATGGGAAATTTTGAGACGATGTAAGAGGAAAAAACAGAAATATTCACTGACCATATTCGCGAAAACATATAGGTTGTACACTCAATCATGTTAATTCAACAGACAGCAGATAGAAACATCTGCAACTCTACTCTATACAAAGTAAAAACGCAGTATGTGAATTCATAAAGAATAGCAGGTTCACTGCACTATTGGCTTGTATTTCGGTTAACATTCCAAAGCCTTATTAAATATAGCTTGGAGATAATGGTTTCAATGACGTTAGTAAATTCCCGTTATACAAAAGTCTTAAAATAAACATAATAAACCTAACTTGAAACCACTTTGTACATGTTGCATAATCTGGTAAGGTATTATTGAACATGTCAAGAAGGAACACTTAATGTGGTTTATATAAAAACTTATGTACATTTTGGAAACACTTTTTATTAAAGATATTAAGATTTTTTTTATTTCTTGATTAAGTTGGAGGATCACATTTAGATGTAAAAACCAAAAATTACAGTACTCATATTGATGGTGTTTTCTGATATTGCAGACAGTATGATTAATGATGACCAATTAAGTAAAAAGTAATCTTCACTCAGCCTTATACGCCATTTAGGGGTGCAATTTGCTATCAACAATTGCACCATTCAGGATTCAATTTTGAGGTGCTCTGACGAGCATGAGTACCACTTTATTTTTGGATCCCCCCCCCCCCTCCGGTTCAGATCTCTTTTGCAAGGGTGTTTTGATGAACACAATCTATACCTTGATCTGTTCATTTTAATTCTAATTTCGATTTCAAAATGTCCTTAGTTTAATGCAATAATCAAATCCATTCCACATTTTCAATCTCAATGCTGCCGGTATAGCACATGCTAATATTAAATATATTAAGTCCGTATGTTATGTACTAATTAGTGCATGAAACTACTCATACAAAAACACATGTTGAAGGAAACATCAAATTATACCAATTACACTTTCACGTAATGTAACATATTATTTACAAGGTGATTTTAATCACGTTTGTTCTGGCGTTAAGGCCGGGTTATAATTCCAAATTTTCTTCAGAAATGAAATTTTGCTAAGTGATCTTCGTTTTCTCTTGAATGGTCATGTGTTGCTTCTGTTTTTATTTGTTTTCAGTATATGAGTTGTGCTCTGGCAAAATGAGCGGAAAGTCGCGATAGGAGATTTTGAATAAATGGCTTCTAACATGTCTAAAGTAAAAATATGTTGAAAAGATCAAATTTCGTTTTTTGACATAAAACGCATTAATGCATAATTTGGTGTCAAAATATAATATCTTGTTAAGACAAATATAATATCTTGTTAAGACAAATAGTGTGAATCATGTTCAGAATATTACTTGTGTGGTTATTTTATGGATCGCCTGTGCCTTAAAAACATTTTTCGTGTTTGCCCATATACTAGTATATCATCAGCACTTTCATAAGCTGTCGTAGAAAAATTATTATTTTAGGTGGATTGCACACAATACTGACATGATCATGATGATCCACATACAATTTATCATGCTTAGCACCTTGATAACCTTTTAATATAAATTACGTATCTATATATATCTACTAATATACTATTAGTAACTATATGGTAACGCTTAGTATATTCAAATCTACTGTGATTCAAATCTAAACCGGAGCTGACTGTTTTACTATTTCTTATTATGCTTGGTTTTATTACAAGAATCATGTTGTTTTATTTACCAATTCAGAATTAAGAGAATCATAATTTTGAAAATCTGACTTAGATATATTTGTGGATAATATTAGTTAGCATGAACCAAAGTGCTTCACTGCATTCCCAATTGTAGAGAACAATGATAAAACAATCTTAATTACACCAACGCCATGACGTCAACACCATGAACACTTATTTTTCAGGTTTTGATAAAAAAAAGTGTTAGAAATAGGTGTAAAGCTTTCGGCACAATTCTGAGCCTTTGCTATACATTTTAAGCGACTGACTCATACAACATTAAATAGCTCCAATAGTTTCCTATGATAGAAAGATCATTCGGCGTGTGATATTTCTTATTCGATACGCACGAAATGGAGTTAATCGCTCACCCTCAAGCAACTGTAACAGCGTTAGACTAAGCTCAGTCATTTCATGTATCGGTAAGTGAATGGTTCAGTCTATCTACGGATTACATTCATCTTACGGTGAGTGAATGATTCAGTCTATCTATGAATTACATTCATCATACGGTGAGTAAATGATTCACTCTATCTATAGATTACATTCATCTTACTGTGCACACCAATGACATCTATTTCTGCTGTCATTTGACCAATTTATACCTCGAGGTTAATAGCACAGGAAAGACGACATTATAATCGCCAGCTACTTTTGTCGTATATTGTACGCGTGCAGTCCTTGCTTTCGGCACGTTCAGGGTATTTTCACCTGACTATTTCTGCATCTCATTAGTAGCTTATTATTTTTAACAAGCAGGTCATGCCGTGTTTTGTTACCTTTCAGAATCATTTTACAATTATTTTTATTTACATGGTCAAATTATTTCCATTTTCCTTCTTGCATTTGATCTGTCATGATTTTGCTTTTAGACTAGTGGACTAATCATGTTAATTATGCTAATTACTCAAATCATTATTACTAATATGTTATATGATTAAAATCTCATATCAATTATCTAGATCATTATTGTTTAATCTATCGAAAAGCATCCACCGTCTGAATAATGTACATGTATATTTATGAATGAAGGGGATGGCTAAAAATCAGGTCGCGGGGTTGAGTGTTTTAATACTATGCGACAAAATTGAAACAAAATACTGCAAGTGCTAGTGTACGTGTGTGTTGAATATTTGATTCTGTACTAGTTTAGAGCTAGCACTTGAGAAATAATATATTAACCACTTCACTGCTGCAAACACTAAAAAATATGACCGATTTGAAAGGTTGGTATTAAAATTGGGTTATCATGTTCACCGTCGTTAGTTTTAATTCTTCGTGTGATTTTTTATTTAGAGACCTTTCATGGAATCATCTTTTTATTTCTTTGAATTATTGTTGACCTGTTTACTATCTTTACACATATCTCATTGATTTTGTATTCTAACATGCTAAATATAACTAAAATGTGATTTTTGAAACAATTTCACAAGAAAAATAATCATATGATAATAATTGCGATTGTGTCTGTTGGTAATCCATAAAGAATGGACAATATTTTTCTCTGATCTTGTATATTTGAAATCAAACAACGTTGTTTCAATATTCAGAGTCATTTCTTCCCATTTTATATCTGATTTTCATCCGAATGTTACAAACGAACATTGCTATTTTGAAATTATGGAAGGTTTTTACATGTAAGCATATCTAAGTGTAAGTTTATCAGATTATATCGTGTACATTGAGGCAAAATAGACATGCGTCTGAAATAGATAGCATAATGTTTAAGCTCTTTCCGGAAAGTTATTCCTGAATGAAACCTGATCTTCAACCTGTATTTTGTAGATTACTATACCTTGCATGATTAATACATTTTCAATAATTTTGATATATGCAACATTAAAAAAAAATGTTGGACTCAATTTGGGAGCTCATTTTAACAGGTTTATGAAAAACACTGATAGCTACATAGTTGTTCTCTTTGTAGTTTCTGACTAGTTTGAAAGAAGAGCTGAACTGCAAAACGGCTTAGAGATAATTTTTCAAAAAAAAAAATTGGCAGATTCTAACTGGCCTCTAACTTGTGCATTATCCTGGCCAAAAATTGCTGAAAAAATCTTGATAAGCGGGTTAAAATCCCGAAAACATGGAAAATATTGCTTTTCGAGCCAAATATGGACATCTTTAATTAAGGACCATATTTTGGCATGATGCGCACATATGGTAATTTTTTATTAAACATGTGCAGATGTTGAAATTTGGTATTTACAAAGGACATCTGAAGGTAATAAAGAATTGAAATAGAAATTTTGCAAAAAAAAATCAAATTTTTTGAAGAAATTGAGTTCTTTAGTTGAAATTACGTTGAATTTTGATTATTTGTCCTGCAAAACGAGTTACGTCGATTTCCAGCAATAAAACAATAGCCAATTATTAAGAAAATATTTTCTATCTAATTTACGCCTTAGCTATAAAGACATATTCGCACAGATTTACTAAAATCATTATCAAAAAAAGCAATATTGCGACGCATTTTGATGTCCTAGCAGTGTTTTTCCCCTTTTCTCGAAATGTGTGCATACTGGACGTAAGCCGTTTTGCAAGTCAAATCTTCTAATACAAACTGAGCTTCTCAACATGCTGAAACAGGAACTCGGATGAGAAATTTGATACAAACATCACTGAACATAAGACGTAAGATTTATATCTTCATATTAATTGTAAAAACAAGAATAACTTAACCCGACTGTGTATAACTGCATGCTAAACTAAGAAAATGAATTATGAAAGCCGAAGTGTAATATTGCCCGAAGTATTGGATAAAATAGCTGGTAATAATTTTCTTGCTAGACAAAAGAAAGTTATGATATTTGTCTTCTGCAATCATTACAATGCGAAAGATAAAAACTTAGACACGCGTCAGCAAATGAATGTTTAATCATCTACGATCTATGGTTTAATTTACAGTGTAGTTACTCTTGGATTTAAAACGATTTGACTCCCATTTGCAAAACCCCTTATATGGCATATATAAGCTATATTTTGTGGTGATGAAAGAATGCCATTGACATTTTCGCACCTCAAATACCACAATTTCCTTCGCTGTCATGTAATATTTCCGAACAGAACTTGTAATGATTTGCTATTACTATTTTGTTGTAAAAAGGAAAAGTTATAAAGGTTAAGGTCAGTGGCATATCCAGCATGGGGCAGGGGGAGACTGCCCCCTGACAAAAAATCGAGCGAATCATTTTTCAGCAATTATTGTTGACGTTGCTGGTTTGTTGTTAACGATGTAAGTTTAAGGAATTGTATAGGTTCTCTTAAAATTCTAAAAGGACGCTATAGATCGTTTTGTTATCAGAAGCGTAATAAACACCATTTTGATTATTATCATGCTACTTT
>JXSR01S067202.1:20177-44334 GCA_000969725.1 Ophiothrix spiculata | reverse complement strand
GTTATGGGGGACACTCAGTGTCATTTCTGATTACACCGGCGCTCCAATGAATTACCAAGATCGTTTGTCAAGATCTCTCTTGTCTACACTCACCTCATTTGCACTTGTGGCTTGTAATCTGAAGAAAACTGGCATGAAAAACCTATAAGCAGACAATCCAACTAAGCAGTATGCAAAGCCGTAAAATATAAAACTGAATCCATTGTTATAGATTTCGGCTGGTGTCCCAAGAAATGTTATTGCCGAAATGAAGCTTGCCACAAGACTCATAGCAACAGGGAAGGGGTTCATACTTCTATCCGCCATTAGAAACTCATGAGTAGTTTTCTGCCGACCGCCAGTCAAAGCAAAAAATACCCCTATCCCTGCTGATACCATTAACATGATGGAGAAAACTGCATAATCAGGCCCACTGAAAGTAGCATCATTTGGGTTATAATATTGTACCTGTTCCATGATGAAGCAAGTATTTGTTTACGGTCTCACCAGAAAATCACAGATCCGATCAACAATATTTAGAACAAAATCATATTAGGCTTATAAACAATGCACTCAACGTGACACAGTGATCATGACATTTACCAAAAACGATCCAAATTTCTGGTAATTATTTATACGGCGACGGTACACTGATGGTATCCCAAAATCGTAGTGGTTTGACTGGAGTTTCTACTGTGAAGTTCTCTCTGAAGTCATGTGTCAAGAAATCTCGACTGGACTGGAGTTACAAACTGATGCTTCTATCTTATCTGGAAGTATACTGCAACCAAAGTATTTCTGCAACGTATGTGTCAGAAAATGGAATCAACAAATAACTACCATGACGACTCCCACTCGCTGAAAACACCAACAAACCTCACGAACTACATTCTCGTTGAATAAATTTCGTGAACTGGAACCCGGAAATGCTTCACTTCACTTCAACGAAACTTTATAATTGAATCCGCTTTTGCTGATCATTCATTGAAAAAAGAAATTTCTACATTTAGATGTCAATCGTCGGTCACGTAAACCATGCAAACTGCGTGGATTTAGACCACATATTATTGAACTAAAAAAGGTCTCCTTTGGCAGGGTTTGAATATGGAAGCTCCTTTTACAGAGTCCAAAGACCACACATGGTACTTTTTGAGCCACAACCGCCACCGGGTGAGGAGAAGCCAACTGTCAAGTATAATGTTGTAAGCAAGCGTGACCACAGATTTTCGAAAACCCACCCCATCTAAGGGTGATTTCTTTCGACGTCAAAATACACCCAAAATTTGGATTTTGTGTGACTTTTCCTCAATTCACACCGCAAATGGCAGAAGCGTAACTAGACTTGAAAATGAAGAGGCGAGACGGGGCAGACATGTGTCAAGGGGGTGGGGCAAGAACAATAAAAAGCAAAGATAGGAGTCAAATTCATGGGGGGCAAAATAAAGGGGGCGAGAGTTTCGTCTCACCCGGAATGCCCCAGGCCCCGGCCAGGGCACCAAGCAATAACTTTCCCCTTTCAAGATCGCTAGTGCTGGACGTCACCATGGAACCATGTTCATTTTTTCCCCTGAAAATGTCTTGGATTGGCATCGTTGTATATAACTTTTGAGTTTAATATATAGTGCCGAAATACCACCAAATGTACATTTGACACCATTTGACTATATATCTTTTATGCTTGTAAAATCTCTGTCTGATGTATCCACGAGCATCTGACTGTTTTCTATTTCAAATCATCGGAGCTTGAATCTTGCATTTTTACTTGACAGGAAAATAGAGGAGATTTTTTTCGGCCGAATGATGATTGATAACCACTGAAGGATATTTTTTGTTTGGACACAAACAGAAATTCATTACCACGTTAAAATCAATTTGACAAGTTACAAATTGTATACATCCGAAAGACATGATAGGCCTATACCCACGCACGGGTTTAAAATCCGGTGCTCCAATGAATTGCCAAGATCATTTGTCAAGATGTTCTCTCTCTTATCTACACTCACCTCATTTGCAATTGGAACTTATAATCTGAAGAAAACTGGCATGAAAAACCTATAAGCAGCCTATCCAACTAAGCAGTATGCAAAACCGTAAAATATAAAACCAAATCCATCGTTATAGATTTCGGCTGGTGTTCCAAGAAATGTTATTGCCGAAACGAAGCTTGCCACAAGACTCATAGCAACAGGGAATGGGTTCATACTTCAGTCCGCCATCAGAAATTCATGAGTAGTTTTCTGTCGACCGCCAGTCAAAGCAAAAAATACCCTATCCCTGCTGATATCATTAACATGATGGAGAAAATGCATAATCAGGTCCACTGAAAGTGGCGTCATTTGGGTCATAAAATTGTACCTGTTCCATGATCAATGAAGCAAGTATTTGTTGACGGTCTCACGAGAAAAACACAGATCCGATCGACAATCTTAGGACTATATCATATTAGGCTTATAAACAATGCACTCAACGTGACACAGTGATCATGACATCTACCAAAATTTCCAAAAACGATCAAAATTTCTGGCAATGTCTTTATATACGAAGACGGTAAATGGACGATAATCCAGAATCGTAGTGGTTTGACTGGAGATTCCACAAGATCTCTCTAATATACGTATGTCAGAAAATGGAATCAACAACCAAAACAGGCGTAGTTTAGGACCCTGTTCATAATAAGGAACAAGTCACTAATTCATCAAGCTAAATGAACCAAAGAAGCCAAAATGTTTTTTTTGTTTTGTTTTTTTGTTATCTAGACAACAAGGTAAATATTTCGGAAGTAGGGCAGGGATTCAAATAAAGAGGGAAATTGGGGTAAAACAACAAGGTCAAAACAAATCGTAAAAAGTACTAAAATTTCCGTTTTTTTGTTAAGATTTTTGTCTCCAAAAACCACTGAAAATGCTTGCAAATCTAAGAAATATCACCTGCATGGATGAAGCTCTGTTTCCGTTGATCCAAAATGTTTTTAAATGTCTGAAAGATTGCCAAGTTTTCATAAAAGAGTGAAATTTTGAACAAAAATAAAGCCGTGATCGGCCATTTTTGATGATTGCACACTTTCATAATATGTAGGTTCTTGAGTTCAAACTATCTTCCTTTGGCCATTTATGTATGCTTGTGGCCGTGACTTTGACTTGTGATGTAAAGTTTGCAGAAATGTTTTCATCGATAATTGAAAGATCTGACTTGTTCCAAATTCTTTTCCATCCGATGATTGAGAGGTTGTAGCTGTTGGTCGCCCACAGTAACAAGATGATTTTGTTTCTTCAAGCTGAGGTGCAGTGCAGCTGACCCATTCTCTTGCCGCAGCCTTAAATTTATTATGTGTCATCTACATAGCGGTGGTTTCAGACTGTCGTGCCTCTTATTTTTACCCTGTCCTGCTCAAATCAGCACCTTTCATCACTTTATCCTAAATATACCTGTTTCACCATGCTGTGTGCCTATTGCAGATGTTAACTTTTCAAACACAAACCCGGGATTATGAATAACCATTTTTAAAATAAGGACGATTCCCAAATATAGTATGGAACTTAGACGGAATGTGTGCGTCCATTATTTGTAATAAACTCATCTTGGTCCAAAGAGTTTCAACATCATGGAGGTTTGTGTCCCGGTTTGGTAGGAAAGTTGACTTAGGTTTTTAGTTCATGTCCTCATACTATCAAAGTCCGTTTGTTGTAGAGGTAGACTTTGTGTGTTTTTAACGGCATATTCACGGATTTACATTAACTGATATCATTGGAATACCATCATGGTCACTTAGCTAATCCTGGTATTTTCTATGATTTTTCAATAGAGTGGAGTTATTGGTAAAAAAGTTTTTTTGATGTCGACTCAAACGATTTTCGACTCTTGCTTATAGTGCATAGCAAATTCCCATCCAGGGACTTCATCAACAACATCTGGTGCAAAACAATTGTCAACAATTGTGATTGTACATCATAATACAAAGATAACTAAATTATTTAATTGTAACAAATCGATGTAATATTGTCATGCTTTATCAAAGCGGAAAAATATTTGACAATGGGACACGCGTGAAAATGGCGGCTAATTAAACATTTACAAAATCAAGACCTATGTCCACGTAAACGAATAACAGAAAACTACACTGATACAAATCCTAATATACAGACCCGTATAGACAGGATTTTTTCAAGGGGGTGCGGATTTTTAAAAATTTGAACTTTTGAGAGAAAAAATTCATTTTGGTCGACCCTCAGTCGACCCTAAACTAATTTTAGTAGTTTTTAGCAGTTTTCGAAGCATTTTGTGTAGTGTTTACGACCTACATATAGGTGGGGGTTTTTTTTGGTGGTTATTTAGGGATTTTTTTGGACCTTTTTTGTACATTTTTTTGGGTGTAATATATATTGACTCTCCTATCATTTTTTAAAATTTACCTTCAAATGACCTTTGACCTTGGTTGACCTTGATCTGTCCCAGGGTGGCAGTTATCCATAGAGCAGGTCCACGTTGGGAGGTTAAGGATTATGGAATTATGGCTGTGACCTTGAATGACCCCAAATGACTATGCTTGACTATTTATTGACTCCATCAATTTACGATTTTACCTCCGAATGATCTTTGACCTTCGATGACCTTAACCTGATCCCTCCAGCACATTCCTATGAGTCAGCTGCCCATGCTTCAGGTTTGGTCGAGGCAGAAGCGAGGGTTTTAGAGTTATGGTCGTGAACGTGAATGACCCCAAATGACCTCGGATGACATCGGGTCAACTTTTTGAACATTTTTGAGATTTTACCTCAAATGAGTATATGAATATGGTGTCCCTGTTTGGCATGGTAGTATTACTGACTGCCAGTCTTACCAACTTGAGCGCATTCAAAAACGCGGTTGTCGCATCATTCTTGGTTCCCAGTTTGAATCGTACACAGATGCTGTGGAAGAGCTGAACCTCCAAACCCTTTCAGATAGGCGTCTACAGCTTTGCCACCAGTTTGCTCAAAAATGCTGTGATTCCGACAGGTATTCCAAATTGTTCCAGGGTAACAGTAAGTCCCACCAAATGAGTCTGAGACATACCCTGAAGTATGACAACCCAAGATGTAGAACTGACAGGTACAAAAACAGCCCCATCCCTTTTCTTACAAATTTGCTCAATCAATAATTTGTGGGGTGGTTGCAGTTTTGAAGGGAGGGGAATGCTGATTTAATTGTCAGTAATTTTTAATGTTTTATAAAAATTGTAAATAACCATGTAATTCAGCGATTGCTGCCATTTGGTTTTAATATATTTGAATCTTGAATCTTGAATCTTGAAATGACCTTTGACCTCGGGTGATCTGTAATTTTTAATGTTTTATAATTGTAAATAACCATGTAATTCAGCGATTGCTGCCATTTGGTTTTAATAAATTTGAATCTTGAATCTTGAATCTTGAAATGACCTTTGACCTCGGGTGACCTGACCGGCTGACCGAAGCCCTCTCCCTCAAGAACATTTTGGTCCATATGGGGTCGGGATTTTATGAACATACACACAGAAAGCCACACAGAGGTCCCAGCAATATTATACTTGTTTCTATATTTTGTACCAAAGACCACACATGGGTAGCCTACTTCCGTTTGTTTATATGATTTGATTTGATTTGAGTTTATTCATGCATATCAACAATAAAAGCTACAAAATACATACAATCGGCATTGTTAAAATTTATAAAAAATATACATAAATACAATAATAACTGGGACACACAAATTGCTGGGATATGAATAGGATAATCCTTTATTAAAGCCGGGTTTAAGCCCTAAAAGCGGCTTATTTCCAAAGGGTAGGGTCATTTGTCATCAAAAATACATCAATTGCACATCGTAATTAAAGGGGAATTGGACAAGTTCAGCATCATACCCAAACTTTTCTCCAAACATTTTTAGATTTTTGCACCATTGGAAATGTTAGTGGTAATAATGACAGCATGCAAAGTTTCATTGTCAAATTCAAACCCTATATATCAAAATATTTAGATATTCTCTTATTTTTAATTATCGTTGTCGACAACGATAAATACTGCCCTCTATAGTTGAATTTCTAGAATTGGTCCTTTCAGGAGATTTGATGAAAATTCCAAATTTCTTTTGAATCTTCTGCAATCTATGATGTGAAAAAGAATGTTTTACAATCAAATCTTTGGCTCTTTCTCACTGAATAGCATCAATAAATACGTTTAAAGATTAGCCTCATACCCAAAATCAACAAATACAATAACATTCAAATTTTTGACTTTTTAAAAGGTTTTGATCAAAAATTTCGCAATATTTGGTATTGACTGTTATTTTCTAACATAGGATGTGTAAATCATCTACAAACAAAATTTCAAAATTTTGTCCAATGCCCTTTAACATAAAAATCTAAGAAATATGAAACAAGAAAATGCAATATATATGCAAATAAGAATATGAAATAAACAGTTACAAGGACAGATTTTGCAAGAGGTAAATCTTTAACAGCCTTTTAAAAGTTTGTTTTTTGAGTGATCTCCTTGATTTGGTTTGTAGATCAACCAAATCGTGGATGCCACCTTGATAAAACGAACCTGAATTGGAGCTATTTTTGTGAGTATAAAAATTGTGTTGACTACATCTGGTAATTTTTTCAAAATCCTGAACATCAATATGGTAACAGGGATCTAATAACTTTGTTCTTTGCATACTGAAGCTTTTTGCATGTAGTTTTGGTTACTCCGCTATACCATGATGAAATTGAGTAGTCAAATAAACATAAATAAAAATTCATAACTTTTACAATAAAAAGGAAATATTAAAATTCACGACACACACGTGAACTCGAAAGTAAACAAAAAATATTCTCACCTCATTAGCACTTGTAATTTTCATTCGATAAAATATGGGGATGTAAAACCTCCAGCAAGCTAACCCCACCAATATATAACCAAATGCATAGAGCCAGTATCCAATTCCATACTTGTAATTATCAGCTGGTGTCCCTAAAAATGTGATGGCTGAGATGAAGCTGGCAACCAAGGACATTCCAACGGCGAATGGATTCATGTTCCTATTAGCCATTAGGAATTCCAACGTCGTTTTCTGCCTTCCTCCAGTAAGGGCATGGAAGATCCCGATTCCACAAGAGACACCCAACACAAGAGCAAATACTATGTAATCTGGGACAGTGAATTTGGCATCCACTGGGTTCACAAATTGTTTCTCAGACATCTTGTTTTATTGCATGCTACTTTTTGGTGACGAAAGGAAGATAATGAAAAACGTTGACAGGTCAACTTAACTTGCAGTAAATAATGGTCCCGGTAATGATGGTATCCCGGAGATGGTACATGTATATGGTATAACCACGTCGAAACAAACCACAGATTTTGGAACACAAGAACCGCCAAGAAGAATGCACTGATGATTATGCCTGTATTAATCAAGTGTCTGAAGATATGATTGATCAAACAGAAAGAGCATTCAAGCATAGATTTTGGCAAGCTTATCCGGTTTGGTAAATAGCACTGCAGTTGTTTATTTACTATCATCAACGAGATATTAATAAGATCTCGTTGCTATCATCAATATCACAAATCGATAAATTTATATTTTGGAATGTAATAAATCCCTGATTTCCGATCAATACTGTCCGAATAGGCAACTGTTGCATCTGGATCTGGATTATATACTTTGCAACACCCAATGTTGGATCATCTATTGGTGTAAGTTGCATACCGGTACATGTGACTTTATTTGGGTTATTATTAAAAAGTTCTTTCGGTAGTTTTTCAATGCCTTCAGGTATGATGGTATAATGTCTGGTATTGGTGGAAATTTACACGGCTTAGGGTCTGGCATTTTAAGCCTCGATCTTTAAGGGCTGGAACTCCAGTGGCGTCTTTCTTTAGGATCAGAAGCCCGGGGGGCACTCAACTTTGAAAGTGGTAGGTATGTCCGGCGCGAAGCGCCGAAATTGGGGGCAGGTGAACTGATTTTCTGTAAAAAATGGACCTTTGAAACCAATTTTTGGGGGTCTAGTGAACTGAAATTTTGGCCAAAAATAGCCCCCTGAACTGAAAATTTTCGCATTTCCTGAGCAATTTATGCAGTTAGAGCTAAAATTTTGCAGTTTTTCTAAAAAACGGGGTCAAAAGAACTGAATCACGCTGAAAATTGGGATCTAGTGAGCGGCCTGGCGGCCTGAAAAAGGGGGTCTTGACCGCCGGACATATATATCCTGTCCACATATGTGAGTGCCCCCCCCCCCCCCGGGATCAGAAGTTCTTTATACAAAAGTTCCTGATGTATCGCCTATGGGCGAAACGGGTCTCATTGTGTAAGTTCGTATACTGATCTGTAGTTTTCCAAGTCGTTATCATTAATGGTTTTCTTATAGCTTTGTTTTAAAGGCTCACTTTTTTTTTCGGAACGCCCTTTGTATATTTTGATTTATCCATAGCAATTTGTTTCTATTTGAGACAAACCATATGACAAACTTAGACGGAATGTGTATGTCCATTATTTGTAATACACTCGCCTTGAACTAGGTCCAAAGGGTTTCAACCCCGTGGAGGTTTGTATCCTTTGGTGGGAATTTTTGACTTAAGTTTTGTAGTTCATGTCCTCATGAATACTTGAGGTAGACTTTGTGTGTTTTTAACGGCATATTCATGGATTTACATTGACTGATATCATTGGGATACCATCAAGGTCACTTAATCCTGGTATTTTATATGATTTTTTTCCAATAAGAGTGGAGTTGTTGGTAAAACAAAAGTTTTTTGATGTCGACTCAAACGATTTTCGACTCTTGCTATTGGTGCATATCAAATTCCCATCCAGGGACTTAATCAACGACATCTGATCAGTGCAAAGCAATTGTCAACAAGTTAAAATTTTGTACATTACTAATTGTTCAAGTGTAACAAATCGATGTGATATTGTCATGCTTTAACAAAGCGGACAATATTTGACAATGGGACACGCGTGAAAATGGCGGCTAATTAAACATTGCAAAATCAAGAGTATATCCATTATCTATACACGCAAATGAATAACATAATGGGCTATTCCAGATTATTTGTGCCCACCCCCCATAGAGGATGTTGGAATTCCAGATTTTTTTGACAACAGCGGGCCTTGGAATTCCGGAGTGTTTTAAACAAAATTCCCTGTTTTCCAGAAAATTATCTTCAGAGCCACCAAAAATCCAACATTTTTCAAAAAAACTGGCTCATGGCTCTGGAATTCCACGAAAAATTAATAAAATCCTTGATGGAATTCCAGACTTTTTGAATGAGGACAGTTTACCTCCTCTATGGGGGGAGGGCAATTTTATTCTGGAATAGCCCAATACTACACTGCCACAAATCCTTATATATTGACTCTCCTATCATTTTTATAATTTACCTTCAAATGACCTTTGACCTTGGTTGACCTTGATCTGTCCTAGGGTGACAATTATCCATAGAGCAGGTTTAGTCCGCGTTGGGTCAAGGGTTATGGAATTATGGCTGTGACCTTAAATGACTCCAAATGACTATATTATATGGTTGATTGACTCTATCAATTTACGATTTTACCTCCGAATGATCTTTGACCTTAGATGACCTTGACCTGACCCCTCCAGCACACTCCCTGTGTCAGCTGCCCATGGTGCAGGTTTGGTCGACTCAGGGGTCGAGGGATATGGAGTTATGGTCGTGAACTTGAATGACCCCAAATGACCTCGGATGACCTCGGGTAAACTTTTTGACATTTTTGAGATTTTACCTTATATGACCTTTGACCTCGGGCGACCTGACCGGCTGACTTACCCCCTCCTCAGAACATTTTGGTCCAGATCTGATCGGGTCAGGGATTTATGAGCCACACAGAGTTCCCAGAAATATTATAATTCACGATATATACACGTAAACTCGAAAGTAAACAAAAATGTTCTCACCTCATTAGCACTTGTAATTTTCATTCGATAAAATATGGGGATGTAAAACCTCCAGCAAGCTAACCCCACCAATATATAACCAAATGCATAGAGCCAGTAGCCAATTCCATACTTGTAATTATCAGCTGGTGTCCCTAGAAATGTGATGGCTGAGATGAAGCTGGCAACCAAGGACATTCCAACGGCGAATGGATTCATATTCCTATTAGCCATTAGGAATTCCAATGTCGTCTTCTGCCTTCCTCCAGTAAGAGCATGGAAGATCCCGATTCCGCAAGAGATACCCAACATAAGAGCAAATACTATGTAATCTGGGACAGTGAATTTGGCATCCACCGGGTTCACAAATTGTTTCTCAGACATCTTGTCTGTAATATTGCTTGCTAATTTTAGATGACGAAAAAAAGATACCGAAATTCGTTGACAGGTCTTTTAACGTGCAGTAAATAATGCGATATATGATGGTAACCACGTCGAAACAAACACGAACCGTCAAGAAGAATGAACTGATGATTATGCCTGTGTCGTGTGTGTCTGAAGATTTGTTTTCAAATATAAAGAGCATTCAAGCATAGTTTTAGCAAGCTTCGCTTCGGTTTGGTATTTAGCACTAAAGTTGTTTATTTACTATCATCAACATCACACATCGATAAATAAATATTTTGGAATGTATCAAATCCCTGATTCCGATCAATACTGTCCGAACAGGCAACTGTTGCATCTATTGGTGGAAGTTGCATTGACATGTGCAGGTTATACTCGTAATCAAATGTAAATATATTTTATTTGATTGATTCAAGGTCTGCTATTCAATCCAGATAAGCAAGATTTGCTGGTATAGTAGAAAAAATAAAATCCGACCAGAAATCGTAATAAATTCACTCGCACAACTTGAAACTGCCAGCACTATAGCAACTATAACAGCTCATTCCGCGAGCTGTGAGGTAGATAAAGCAAAGCCTGTAACTTGTAAATTTATGCCTTAGTTTCGTTTCGTCCAGTAATACTTCAATGTCAAACTCCCTTAGGCAATTCCAGGTAACAAGGTCAGTTCTCCATGACCTGTCGGAATAAGATAATCCCAAGCAATGCGTTTGCCTGATGGAAGCAAGTTTATGAATAAGTTGGTCGAGACCTTGGACTTGGAGTCACTAAAAACTGAAAAATCCCACGCAAAATCTGCTTGAAATTGATGTGGTGTAATTTGTAGAATTATTGAACGATGAACTTATAAAGGCAAAATGTTCATTTTCAAGTCGGACAAAGCTGTAATATTGCACACTATTATTCACATGCCCAGGTCACAGAGTCTATGAACAAACAAACAAGCAGCTGCTGCTGTCGATGTCAAATGTAAACAACGCTTCTTCCCTTTATCATGTTTAAAACATGCGGGCGGCATAGGACACAGTTTACTAGAAGCTACCAGCCAGATTTAGGGATGAGGGATTTCCAAACACAAATTTAGGATACATTTTACGTGTCTTTCTATTACAAAAATTATTTAAATATAACAAAATTGCTCATATAGCCTAGTGATGCACTTTATTGTATTATTCTAAGTCTGCTGGGGTCACGCGCCCATTCGTATACTAAAAAGTAATCTTAGGTTTATTTAAAGCACATCATTCCCGGGACATTTTCTCGTATTGAAATCACACGAGAGACACTGCGGAATGACACTCGATCAATATGGTAGTAGAAAGGCATGGCCAACGTCGTTAGAAACTTGTGACCTGCCTCCGATCAGAGGTGGGTGGCCGTGGCAACTATTACTGGTTACCGTAAGGTAATAATTCGTGGAAAAACACAACTTCTGGAATGGTCATAAATTAAATCGGTAAAACAATATGATAAAATCTATAAAAAGTGGTGTTCACACGTGAAGGCCCAGTGGATCATTTGGAATAACATAAATATGTTTATTACTATAGGAACACTTTCGTAATTTTTGAGGAAAGCTAAAAATATAATTTTTGTAATATTTTCTTCAATACTTGACCCAATAGAAATACACGTAAAACGTATCCTAAATTTGCGTTTTAGGAATCCCTCTTCCCTAAATTTAGTAGCTTCTGTTAATCGTGCCCTATGCCGCCTGTCTCCGATTGCGTTGAGGGCGCGAGCACATCTAAATCTTAACAAGGCAATAACGCAAAAGTCATGCGCCAACCAGGGAAGGCCAAAGTAAGGGACTGGATAGGTTTCAAAAATAAATAATGAGAAAAGCAAATTTACCTAGATAAAGGAATACACTAATTATCACGTTATTAACGATAGTCATAATAATTCATACGGAGGAATATTGATATTAAACATTTGTTCTGACAAAAACAGATTAATGAGAACAAGCAGATTTAAAAATAAATTCTTGACCAAAAAGTCTATTAAAAAAACTCGGAAATTTTTCACTCATTGTCACCAAGTCTAAAATTCAAATGCAGCTCGAAAATTACATTGTTTACTTCCAAAATTTAACTAAATTATCCCAAGAGTTTATCTGAATTTTACAGCTACTAAATGGTAGATTGGACATGTAAAAAGGCTCAAATTAATTTTATTGTGACACCCTTACGCAAAGATTGATGTCGACCAATGTTTCTGCTCCGCCATTGGCTTGCCGCATTCACGTGCCTTGTTAACATCTAAACTATAGGGTCCCTTAAGACGGTGTCACACATCACCGTATTTACGAAAACGTACGAATAACGTACACTGTTTTACTGTACGGTGATGTTCGTTATGCATTCGGTAGAAACACGTTCAATTCGTTATCCATCCGGTGGGAATGCGTTTTGAGTACGTTAAGTACGTTGACTTGTTTTGAGCAAGGTCAAAACTCTCAGCACTAGAGAAATATTATAATGAAACTTGCAAACCGGAAAGTGTGAAGAGGTATTATTTTCAAGTGAGGATTTACCTTGGCGATTGTCTCTGTGCCTACTCATACGTTACTAATTTGTTTTGTACGTTCATCATACCATGGAGGTATTATACTAACACCTCCATGATCATACTTAATTTATTCCTTTAGTACGGAACACGTCCGGTTCTCATTCGGCGTTGTTCAGTGAGACCAGACAACTTTTCCGCTTCTTATCCGCAAGTCGTACGGTCATTGTACGGTCTATTCGTTTCATGTTCGTCAGTCAATACGTTCAATTGTATGGATTTCTTCACCGTATATAATCTCTCGCCACCGTATAGCCTGAACTTTGTACGTTATTCATACGTTTTGGCTCAATACGGTGATGTGTGACACCGCCTTTATCCATGATCATGTGATAGGAACTCTAATCCAAAACCTGCCATTATCTAGCCTACAGACCATACCTAACAAACGTATTGAGCATGCGCGAAATCAATAGTTGTCTCAACTTTCCAACGAACTATCATAAATGGAATGCCACAGCAGACAAAACCCCAATGAGCTTTACCAGCACCCTCACGAGTGATCATAGCAATATACCAGCAGTTTTCAGCAATGCATTTCGAGTTTACAGCAATAAAACTCAAATTTGCAGCAATACACATCAAGTTTGCAGCACACCATGACTTTACAGCTTTACAGCAATATACCTGTTACTAAAAAAAAAGGTAGGCATGTGCCTCCCTCGATATGCGACAGAGTCTTGCAGAACTGATTTTTGGCCAAAAATAGGGCCTCTGGAACTGATTTTTTTTTTCTGAATTGGGGTAAGGAACTGCTTGTTCACCCATAAAAGTAATACTATTTGAGCTGAAAATCGCTCAAAATCAAGTTAGGTTGACCACTTTGTAAAACACATTTTTTGAGTCATTTTCTTTGAAATGAGAGCCTTCGGAACTGAAGTAATCTTGATATGGGCATCTTGGGGGAGCAGAAAAACCTATCAATGTAAGTGCCCCCCCCCCCCCTAATATACCTCAATACAACTTGAGTTTGCAGCAATAAAATTGATTCCACAATGCATTGAGATTTCCACAGCATGTTGCTAAATTTCTATAGCATGTTGTGAAAATTCCACAACACGTTAAGAATTCCATAGCACAAAGTATGAATTCCGCAACACATTGTGCGAATTCCACAACATGTCATGAGAATTCCATCACTTTGTGGAAACTAAACCTTGCATCTAAGAAAAATATTAAAAACAAGTGTGAAATATTAAAATTGTGTTGTAACAATATCTGCGTGTTGTACAAAGTTATACTAAATGCGTTTTGGTAATACTACGTTTAATATGACAACTCCTAATAATGTATTGCTGCAAAGGTGCATTGCTGCAATATTGTGCTAGTGTATTGCTGCGAACTTGTGGTGTATTGCTGTGAACTTGTGAAGATAGTTAAACTCATTAGGGTTTTGTCTGATGTGGCATACCATACTCTTTAACCTTTAGAGGAGAATTTTAATAGCAAATGCTTGCATGTCACTTTTTGGTTACTATTTGTAACAGCAGTATCTCCCAAATCATATGACCTATTTGGTAAGTGTCGTGGGGCCTGGTCCAGATTTCTTTAACCCAGTTTGAGCGTAAATAAGCCAAATAGAACCAAATGCAAATAATTTATGCAAAAATGATAGAATTGGGTTAACTTTAATTGCCATACCAGCCATACTATTTTTTACCTTTTCCATGTATACACATTTCAATAGACATCACAGCTACAGGGAGAAACTTGCTTCTATTATCCTTAATGGACCAAGCATTTGATTATGTTGCCAAAGGGTGATGAAATAAGAGAACAAAGTTATGCTGTTTGATTTTCATGTTGGCTGTATTAAAAAATAAAGTGTTTTATGTGCAATATGTAATTTTTAGCCCATTTATTACTTTGACTTTTGGCAAGCTATCCTTCTTTCATCCTTCCTTATATGGATTTCCCGCCTTTTATTTCAGGCGCACCACCCGAAGGTGTAAAGAGTTGAGAACAAAATGGTCAGTAAAAGTTAGTTATAGAAACTGAATTTAAAAAACATCTTGGAGCCCTGTTAAAGATCAGCTTCTTTCAGCTTACTTGGTACCAAGTACCAAGTTGGGTTTCCTTGGCGAAAGCCTAAACAAGGTAATTTTTTTAGAACAATTTTGATCAAAGTCAAACGATCACAAAACAACTAATTTCAAATCTAGTCTAGGGCATTGGACAAGTTCAGCATCATCCCCCAATTTTTCCCCAAACATTTTGAGATTTTTGCATCATTTGAAGTATTAGCAGTAATAATGACAGCACGTAAAGTTTCATTGTCAAATTCAAACCCTACATATCAAAATATTTATATTTTCTTGTATTTATAATTATCATTGACGACAACAATGATAAATACTGCTCTCAAGAGTTAAAATTTTAAAATTGGCGTTTTCAGGAGATCTAATGAAAACTCACAATTTCTTTTGATTTATTTTCAATCTATGATGTGACAGGAATGTTTTACAAATAAATTTTGGTCTCTTTCTTGATTTATAGCATCAATAAATATGTTTACAGAATAGCCTCATACCCAAAATCAGCAAACAAAATAAATTTCAAATTTTTTACTTTTCTGAAGGTTTTGATCAAAATTTTCCCGATATCTGGTAATTAACTGTCATTTTCTAACATATGAAGTGTAAATCATCTTCAAATAAAATTTAAAATTTTGTCCAATGCCCCTTTAAAGAATGAGATGGCACCAATTTGTTAATGCCTTTATCACAACATTAATGACGCAATGACAAGGATATGGTTTTTGTCTAAAAACTAATTTATTTTTAGTAAATATTTTACAAAGCCACAATCACCAATAAGAAATACATGATGGGTTAGATCATTTCAAAAATAAGAATGTCTGAGACCCAGTTGCTTGATTCCTTTACTGAATGTTGCAATGCTTAAGTGGATAATGCTTATCTTTTGTCAATCAAATAAAAAATATGACATGTTTCCTGGTAAAAAACAAAAAAACAAAACAATGAATTTGTTGATAGTCTTCCTACATATATATAGAAATTACAACATTTTTCAGACATTCTCATCGTTCTAATACCATTTTGTATTCAAAATAAAATTTGGTACTGTTTTTGAAACATACATAATTACAAACAAATTTCTTGAGTTACATAAACTACTTGGGGCAGTGCTTCTCTGACTAAATTTATGTCATAAATTTGACAGTACTGGACTAGTATTGTCTACCCTTGTTAATCAATGAAAATACTACTGCATAGGTGTTTTAAAGGCAGGTATTCCGATCTGCTGACAAATATACCATAGTGGAATGAAGGCTCATCACCAACATGTTAGAAATTGCAAAGTTTCATTCCTAGGGGGCCACTTAGCTATATTAATATGCACATGCGTGAACAGAAAATCAAGGAAAAATGGGGATTTTTCTGACCAATACGTACAGCACAACTTGTGTCCAGTGGTTTCAAAACCCTGATTTTCAACAAAAAGGGGTATTTTTCAAAACTTCAAGATGAAAATCCAACTATTAAGGGATACAATTTAAGGAGAAACTGCATTTATTTAAAATCCTTGTTTGGGGCATGTTTTCAAGGAAAGCTAATACTTGTATAGGGAAAATTTTGTTCATGTATGTGTACATCAATATTAATGAGGTCCCTCTCCCTGAGTTCAATTCACATACTTAGTACCTCGAGTCAAATTAATGCTCAAGACAAAAAATGTGTCTTGGAGTGACTGACCCAGAGAAACATATATGATATTTATTTTGGTAAACTAAATCCCCATGTAAATTACCACTATTTTGATGAAACAAAATATGGGCATGGAGATGAGGTTATGAGAAAAATATGAACTTTCTTGTAGTACCAAAATCTCCCACTTTGATTTAAGAAAGTGGGGTGGAGAAATGATCGAAACACACACCTTTAGATGTTAATTTCATTATTAACTAGTTGAACAAAATACTAGTATACAACTACTAGTGTCATGATTACGTATAATCATTAAATATTGAGCAGTTCTGTGGAATATGTTAAAAGAATATTTAGCTGATATTAGCAAAAATTGCTTTGACTTTTTGGCAATTATTATTGCATTATACAAAATTATATAATTTTTTTTTGGACCGTCTATGCTGGCTTATCCCTAATGAATCCTGGTGCTGTCACTGATGAAAAAGCAACAAAAAACTCCAAAATAGTAACTATATCGGAGTAACTTGGCGAGTTGTTACAAGTTACTTTGTTTTTCTTCTGCGGCCATATGGTACTGATTTTATGCAAGAAAAAAAATACTTAGGGTTGTCATTTACTTGCAAATAAATCTAAAGATGGGGTAAGAAAATAATGATCAAAATTCTAGTTATTTCATCCAACTTTCACCAAAAGTGTTAATATACCACAAGCAGTAACTGCTATAGCAGAAACAGATCCAGAATGGTCAGTTGACGGGCTGAATTGGGATGATTTTTTAACAATTTTTTTGGCTTAATTTTGCGAAGGCAGCACCACCAACGCCCTTTCAAGATCTGCCCCTAGCTGTAACGTAGTGACTATATCAATCAATTTATGCTGAGAGTTTTTTGATTAACAAATCTTCCAATTTGATGGCATCGGCAGCAAATTTGCGGATTCCTTCTGATAGTTTCTCCACGGCCATCTGATCTTCATTATGCATGAAGCGGAAAGACTTCTCATCCAGTGAGATTTGCTCCAGATCTTGTTTTTTGGCTGAAAAACATAAACCAATAAAATCAAGATTAATTAAACTTTGTGTAGCTTGGACCTACCTACCTACCGGTCGCACATCTCTGCACCTGCTGCCTGACCGGAGAGAAGTTTCCACACAGCACGACCCCGGGCAGCCACCCCTGCCTCCCCAACAGACCATCCCAGCCCAAGGAAGTTGAGGTCTCTCTGTATAACTTCTCTCAATGCCGTCTCCCCCCTCGGTGTCCATACGCCAGCCCCAAGTGGCACAAGATCTTTGGAATCCTCCTTGGAAGTTGAAGTTGGATTCATGCGCCGCAGATGCCCAAACCACCTCAACCATATAGCAGTCACTGGTCATTGGTATATAAATGAAGGTTTATTCAGAGTCCGTCGATATCCATTGCTTGACACACAGATCCATGTATAGTCCTTTGGTATGGTTACATGCAGTGTGTGTAGAGCAATACATCATGTAGGAATTTGTGAAAGACTAATCACCCAGTGATGACATGAACGAATTCAATGATGTACCATATCGTTGCTATTCTCACATACCGGCACAAGAGTCATTTTTGCCAAAATGAGTTCAGCTTGATTTCTAAATCTAGGCCAAGTTTTCTATAAACCGTGCATGAATGAGCACATGTTTTCATTCAAAAATGTCACAAACGTTACCAAAAAATTACACCAAAATGTCACAAACGTTACCAACAAAACATTGCATTAAAAGAAATAATGACGATAGAATTTCCTACCACTTTTATGAAATATTTGTAAATATGTTATCCATCATCTATGAAAAGCGCAATAAAAAAATCGCTAACATGTAAGAGAATTTTCACTTTGAAGTCATTTGGAGCAAAAAACCATTTCTGTGCAATGTCACAAAAGAGAATTTTCACTTTGAAGTCATTTGGAGCAAAAAAACATTTCTGTGCAATGTCACAAACGTTACCGAACGTTACATGAACTTTACTCAGTATTTTGGCGATTAATTTAATCTTTAAATATCTACACATCTTGATCCCACCAGTGAACACCATTATCAACAACAAACTTATGGATATAATGTTTATGTTAGGTTCTGTGGCCATTTAAAAGCAAAATTTTTCGGTCACAAAAGTTACTTTGGAATCGCCCTATAAAACATGCCCTTTCCCTCCAATAATCAGAAAAGACAAAGTACATAGTTTTAATGACATAAATCACACTATTTTAAATTTGTGAAAATATTAATCATTGAAAATTATGAGCAATTTCTTTTGTCATGCCTTTGTTTAAAAAGTCATTTGCCGGCATGTCAGAACACAAACTTTCCATTTCGTGTGGCATATAAGTCCTTCTGTATTTCCTGTTTTGTTATTCCTTTATTTAGCCGTGTACCGTTATGTCTGAACACAGATTTTGCATTGGCTAGAACGTTATGTATTTCCTTATGATATGTGTGGCATATGCTGAAAACTCTGTTGCGATGTTCAGACAAACCGGCACATAACTTTAACTGTCAATTTAGATCTTGGAAAAAGTATGCAAATAATCTTGAAAACATCTTTATTCACATCAATGTTAAAAGACATGACAAACACATGCTGAAATTGTCCAATAAATTTTACATGTATGTAGAGAAATTTTAAAACCTGATTTTCTCTAAACAGCATTTTTGGCTCTTATTTGTGCCGGTATGTCAGAACAGTGACGATATAACTTACCAGTTTCGGGAGCTAACTTCTTTGTTACTTCCCCTGTAGCTTTCTGCAATTCATCCAAAAGCTTTGGGCTGTGAATTTAGACAGATAATGTTATTATTAGGCAGAGATGCCAACTTCAAAACTCAGAAAACTGTACTCAGAGAGTCAAAAATCTGTATTTTGCCATAAAAATCTGTATTTTTTAATATGATGTCAAATATCACTTGTAAATCTCAATCCGAGGGTTAAAAACTGTTATCAGAGCTTATTGCACATGCTTACTCTGTTAAAAACTTCTGGTGTTGTACGGTTTTGGTCGGTTTAGAAGCCATTATAACTCCAGTTCCGTAGCGTAGTAGGTTAGCCGTCCTTATTTACAATTTAATTACAACCCGCGTGTCGTCATACATCAGCTTTGCATCGATCTAAGAGTTCTGTTAAGTACATTTTGATTGACCAACGCGAAAGCAAAATACGTATTGATGTACTTAACATAAGCCAATCACACTAAAGTTTACCATGTTAGCTCGGCCATGGATATAGTACAGCGTAATGTTGGATTCCCTCCTATTAATTTATTGGTACCAGACATAATCTCTTTCTGCAGTCGGTTTTTTTTTTCCTTTTCTTTTTTTTCGTAATCCGTACTCTGAATGGCATAGATCGTATTTCCGTATTTGCACAAATTTTCCGTACGAAATACGGAAAATCCGTACCAGTTGGCATCTCTGATTAGGTGGAGCAGGTGCATTCACTTTTTTTCCTATTTAATTATTTGGTAAGATTTCAGATGCGTGCACAAGACTCTGTTCCCCTGAAATGATTTATCTCGGGTCATTGTTCATTGCATTAAACATTTATCTGTTTAAATGCATTGGACAAGTTCAGCATCTTCAACGAACTTTTCTTGAAAAATATATGAGAATTATTGTTTGCACTTTTCGAAGCAATATTTGCAAAATTTCGTAGTCTAGTCAAATCCTTTGCGCATGCTTAACCCACAGCTAAAATTAAATACCGAATGCTTGTGTGACAATAAAATATTACTTCCAAGTAATTTCACTTCAACTAGGAGTCACCCGTTGTATTCCAATTTTCAAAAGATAGTGCTTTACTTGTTCATGATCTGTGTTGGTAAAAATAGAATTCTTTCGCTTGAATTAATTTCTGTACAATCAACTGTTTAGGGAAATCATCATTCTAAATTAAAAATACTTAACGTCTTTCTACTAGTGATATAAATCAAGAGTCAAAGCTAACGTAAAGTGTCACTTAAGCTAGGAAGCAAACTTGTTTACTCAAATATTTACGATGTTAAGTTGGTCAAACTCTGATTTTCATGAAATGCTTGTGGTAGTGCATGTTATGCTTATGCAGTATACACATAAACTTATGGTTATCTAGGTAATTATAATATACAGCTTTTGTATAGCACTACTAAACTTGTTAACAAATTCTCAGAGCATTGCTGTCTATTATTATGCTGCAGTCAGGTCACCATCACAATCATTTCACAATCATTTTTGCAACTAGGAGTCACATGCCAAGCGCACACCTTATCCACACTTAGATTGTAATGTTGCCCATAACAGCTCCCCAATATCGCTCGGGTCAAAGCAGCATAGCGAGACTCAAACTTATGACCTAGTGATTCCGAGTCCTGAACTGTTCCACTGGACCACACAAGCTCTATGAATGATATATAACTATGTAAAGTAAATAATTCTGGGTCATGCATCAAAATGTGCTCAAGGGCCTAGAGACCAATGCATATTTCACTGAAAATCTGTGCTTTTTTAATCAGACACCTGAATTACTAGCTAATAAAATCGTTCATTTTTTTTTACTGTAGACTCGTTTATGAAAAAAAAGTCAATTTAAATTTCCCCTAGGATTAGGACATGCAGGGATCTAACGAAACTACTGCTGTTTACATAGACTGAAACTCAGTGAGAAAGAATGATTGCTGTGCCCCTCAATGACTTGATTCATGATATTGATCACAGTGTGTTAGCAAAATCTTTTTAGGCTTTATTACAGTTTTATTTTCGATTCTTCTAATAATTTGTAAAATGAACACAACAAACAAAATGTTGCTGTCTTCTTGCATCAATGAATAATCTGTCTTTAAACCAAAAAAATAATTAATTTGAACTTCCTTTTTTAAAGAGCAGTTTAAGAAATCAATCACTGGTTAAAAAGCATGACAGTTTGAATGTGTAAATCCTAAACTTAGGGCGTGTTCACATATAATAGTCATGACCGGCTCTAGAGCGAGACAACTTTAATACTTGCCAACATTCTAATTTCAGAAAGAGGGACAAATGAGAGAAACTGTTTAAAAAGAGGGGCATTTCTGAATTTCCTATACATTACTATGTAGAGATATTTGCAAAAAGAGGGACACCTACTAAAATCACCGCGTTTTACAGCATTTAGTTTAGGTCAAAAGAGGGATGTCCCTCCAAAAGAGGGACAGTTGGCAAGTATGCAATACACAATAGTGTGTTCATCATCAAACGCAGTAGAGCAGCGCGGTCTAGATATACGTTTGAATACGGGTATACGTTTGTCCAATGATATCTTTTGTTTTATGGCAAATACTAGACTTCATTCTTGATCTTAAAATGTCTCAAGTTTCATAATGGGCAACCCCTTTGGGAGCATCCATTACTCAAAATAATGTACACTCATCCATTATGAGATGATAAATCTCAGGCAAAACAATAAATCTTATCTCTTATTCTCTAAATAAAACACCTTCATTTAAAATGTCACTCATGCAAGCCTAATTCAGACTCAAAATTGCGCCAATGATCAACTAAACTCGTACAAGTCTTTTCAGCCTACTTATACAGCAGTAGATTGCATGTGTTCCGGGTGCAGTATTCAAAATGTGATCTTTGAAAATAGGACTTGCTATTCAAAAAACGGGTCTACCATCAAAAGATGAAAGATTTCAATGGTAAACAAGGTATCTATTAAAAGAGAACACAATTTTAATGATATATGCATTGGTCTCTTGGTTTAAAACTGAATATATTTTGATGTAAAACTTCCTTAAAGTTATTCATTTTGTGGTGTGTATTTTTATTGTTGGTAACATCCCGCTAGGTCCAAGGTTCACTAGTCGTAAGGTTCGCTAGTCCGAAATTAAAATAAGTTTAGCCAATCCGAAAGCGTATTTTCCTATACCTGTAGGTTCACCAGTCCGGAATTTCAAAAACAGGTCCGTCAGTCCGAAAATAAGGTTCACTAGTCCTTATTCGAAAAAAAAAAAGGTTTCCTTGTCTGAATTTGAAAAAAGGTTTCCTTATCTGAATTTGAAAAACGGTCAACTAGTCCTAAATTAAAAACAGTTAGCTAATCCAAAGGGCTTGCGAGTCTGAAAATGAAATAAGGTCTGCAAGTCCAAATTAAATTGAGTTTGCAAAACATACTATTTTTTGGACTAGTGAACCCTATTTTATTTTTGGACTGACCAACCTTATATCATTTTTGATCAAGCGAACCTTATTTTCATTTCCGGACTGGTGAACCTTAAGATTAACGAACCCCTTTTTTTGACTAACGGACCTTATTTCACTTTTGGACTAGCAAACCCAATTTCATTTTTTGACTGGCGAATCTTCAGACTAACAGGCTGTCATGATATTATCAACCCCTTACCTGATGGTGATGAGATCACAGCCGGCTAACTCTGTAATCTGCCCTGTGTTGCGGAATGAAGCACCCATCACCACAGTCTTGTAGCCAAATTTCTTGTAATAATTGTAGATCTTAGATACACTTAATACACCTGTGGATAAAGTTTGAATACATAATTAGGGCAAGTTAACATGTATATGAATGAAATATAAAAACTTCAATAAATGTAGCTAAGGTTATTTATTTTAAAAACTTGTCTTTTTCACTTTTTCAAATATTTTCTTAGACCAAAGGATAAAAATACTTTACAGTCTGCTAGAGTCGTCTGAAAGAAGGTCACAATGTTGAATTGGCCCCTGGATGACCTTCGACCCTGCTCACCTAGGGGTCATATGTGTGCCTCTACCCAAAAGCCATTGTGACCAAGTCCAATGAAAATTCGATAATGAATTTGCTTCATTTAAAATCCACGTTTCTCTTCACTTCTCTAGCGAGAAGCATTAGATAGTGAAACACATTATTTCTAGCAAAATAAATCTGATAAATTAATACTTAGTTCATGAGGTGAAATGTGCTCAAATCTTTATTCTTTCCCTTGCGGGGGTCAAGACTTGAAAAAAAAAAGCCTCGACCAGGACTTGAACCTGGGACCTCCCGGTTGCCAACCACTGAGCTAACGAGACCAGATGGTATTGAAGCGTTAGATATTAATCTATAGGCCTTCATTTCAAATCCATGTTTCTCTTCACTTCTCTAGCGAGAAGCATAAGATAGAGAAACACATTATTTCTAGCGAAATAAATATGATAAATTAATGCTCGGTTCACGAGGTGAAATGTGCGCAAATCTTTATTCTTTCCCTCGCGGGGGTCAAGACTTGAAAAAAAAGTTAGATATTAATCTATAGGCCTTCAGTTCAAATCCACGTTTCTCTTCACTTCTCTAGCAAGAAGCATTAGATAGGACTTTCTTGCACAAAACGACAATCTGCCACCAGTGTACACCTACCAGGATCTTCCTCTGGAGCATACTCTTTCTTGCCTGTACTCTTCACATACCAGTCAAAGATACGTCCCACAAATGGCGAGATCAGAGTTACCTTGGCTTCGGCACATGCTACAGCCTGATAGGAAAATGGAACCACAACATTGGATTAATTCAGCAGTATTGTTCATGATAAGATTAATAATCAATTTTAAATATTCTGTTTGTAAAATCCAAGAAAATTGTTGTACAAACACCAAAATATTCCGGCTCCTATCATGAACATTGTTCACGGATTG
>JXSR01S067202.1:0-10142 GCA_000969725.1 Ophiothrix spiculata | reverse complement strand
ATTTGAGGCTTACCAGTAAAACATTATGTTACCTCCCAGACATATAGTTTCAAAATATCGCAAGTACTATTAAAAAAAAAAAGAATTCAATCAATCATCAAGCCACATGCTACAAACGAACACTGTTAGTTGAGCATGCATCACTATCAATCGAGCAGTGTCTGTCCAGGCATGATGCCTGTGTGGCGCAATCCCTTAACTTAGCCGAATTTTTAGGGTGCAAATAGACCTGTCTCCTATCTGTACTTTCTTTAATCTATGATAACCATATTTCCATCAGAACTTTACATGGTATTGTTTCTTTTGCAATTTAACAAATGGCTGTTCTGAAAATATATGAGAAATGGCAGGTGTTTGAAATGCTGATAGACAAACCAATATGTCATTCATAAAATTTAATACTGATTAGAATGTCATTTTGTATGTGTGATTAAAACTTAAACCAAGTATCTCATCTTCATTAGATTGTAAAAATTTATTTTGACCATCCTTTATATAAATTCTTAACACAATTTTTGTCACTTCAATGATATTGGAATATTGCACTTCTTGAATGTACTCCAACAAAAGGTAAACCAATTGCTAGCCCAAAGAAACATAGTCCTACCCCCCTAAATATATGTGAAGGGGATATGCGGCCACATTGACCCCATTTTCAAACCTCCTCTCACCGAATGACCCCCTTTTAATTTTTCACAGGTTGCTCTCACTGAATGACCCCCATTCTGAAGTAAACTATCTCACTGAATGACCCTTGTTTTCATAAATACATTTTTCTCAAACGCTCTCGCCGAATGACCCCCATTTTCCGAAGAAAATGCTCTCACTGAATGACCCTTGTTTTCATAAATAAGTGAGTTTTACCATGTATTTTCTGATGATTTTGGCTCTATGTGAGTGTTAACACCTGTGGATCATACCTAATAGGTTTTAATACCGCAAGGATAATTATTTCATTGCTTTTATAGTTTTTCAAACACCTCACTGGAAGATCTGTGACATAGGGAAAAGTCCCGTGCATCTGCTCAACGTAAATTTTACACGCCTCTTAAGCACGGCGAGACAGCTGTTAATTTGGCAGTTGCTGTTCTATCTTCTGTCACTATGGGTTTATTTTGATAAAAGTCAATGCCTTCGCTTGGTATTGTCATCTTTAAAGTATACTTTATCATAAAAATCTTACTTCAAAATTTTTTCTTTTTAAGAAGTGCCCGCGTTTTTGACCTAAAATATCCTCAAAAATCTGTTTTCAATGGCAAAATGGTCATTTTCACCCATTTAGAAGGGACTTGTCGCTATAAATGTAACCCCCAATTAGCATGTCTACCCTTTTTCGATTGCCTTTGGGTGGATCATGAATATTCAGAAGACTAGCTTTCTAATGATATAAAATATGTCCTGATTGGTTTTGAAGAACTGCCCATGTTTTTGCTGTCTTCTCGGACATCAAAGTTAGAAAACAATCAGCTGGAACAAAATTTAGTGTACAGATATATGTTGTGCTCATGCATGCATGTCTGTGAAAACAAAACTTGTGCAGTGTATATGGAGCAGCGTTGAATTATTTATTGCTCATTTCAGACTAGAAGTTTTTAATATGCAAATTTGAGCGCCTCACTTAATGACCACCTTTTTCAATGCAATGAGATGCTCACTAAAAGACCCCCTATTTTTTACTGTCCTCACTGAATGAGCCCCTTTTTGAGAGCTCCACACCGAAAGATTCCATTTTTCTCTTTATTTAGTCTCTTCTGCCGCACATCCCCGTTACTTTTAAATTCGACTGTCCCCTCCCCCCCCCCCCGGGTCCTACCATATAGCAAATGCCAAATGCCACATGCAAGAAACTTTTTTTCTGACCCTTTTAAATTGTTCTGTTATATCATAAAAAGAAAACCCAGTCCCTAACCTTTAAAGACTACAGATAGTTGTATTAAAACGAGGAAATGCATTTACACTACAAACAAGTACTGTGGTATTTTAGTTCACACATACTTCACATGTACAAACTGGGCCATAGGGAAAGGCTCTACTTCCTGATACCTTGAAATAATGTTACATAAAAGAACCTAGAAACAATTGACTTGGATAATTTTCTCAAATTTTTGATTTGTACCTTAATTTTTGTAATCTATTCAAAAATAGGTCAAATATTGTCATTTTGCCTAAGTGGCCATTTTGTTGAAATATCTTCATTTTTGACACTTTTCGGCAATGTAATACTTCAATGTTTTTTAAAAGAAGAGCTAAAAAAAGAGAAAAAAAGAATGCATTTACCAGGAACTACATGTACCACATCCAGAAGCAGGAATCCCAGGTCTGGAAGGTTAGCTCAAGAAAAAAAATAATAATTGAATTTCACTACAAGAAAATTTTGCAGTTTCATTTTTTTGGCATATTTAATTAAATTAAGCAATTATTTGCATCAGTATTGAAGCTATATCAAAATTCATTTTTTTAGGATATTAATCTAGTTAATTGTGATACTTATCAGGGGACTTATCATTTTGAAATGCTAGCAAAATGTTGATACTTTACAGAAGGAGGGCAGGGTACTCAAGTTTGGTTTGAATAAGGTTTGTGCACCTGGGAAATTTGAAGTAACACCCATGTATACCAATTTTCAAGAAAAATGGACCCATCCATATACCAAATGCCCAAATGTGGAGTTAAAACTATACAAAAATTGAAATTTTGCTGCGAATATTTTCACTAATTTCGCACAAATTTTTGTTTGAAATTTGTGAAAAAAATACCTGAATCACTTTGTACAAAGTAACCCCCCCCCCCCCCGGGTCGACAACAGCTATACAACATACCAACCTGAACCATCCGTCTACTTCAGGGGTGTGAGAGTCAGGTGATAAAAAAGAGCTGAAAAAAGCTTGAAATAGTGACAAATGCCAAAAACAGGCTGAAAATGAAAGAAAAAGCTAAAATTAAGGCATTGAAAAAAGATGAAATCAGCTCAAAAGCTGAATTCTCACACCCCGTCTACTTACTTTGCAGCCTGAATTCCTTCCCATGTTGAGCTGAGTTTGATCAGGATGCGTTCTTTGCTAATACCGGCTTTCTCATATAATGCAATCAAATGCTTTGCTTTTGCTATCTGAGCTTCTATATCGTACGATAATCTGTAATGAAATGAATAAAATCATCAAACAAATAGATTTATTAGAGTACATGAAAAAAAACACCACTGTTTCAGACAAGAAGATATGAGTTATAATTTCGTCTATTTTCTGATCTCATTTTTTTTTTCTAACATAACAATTGTTAATAACCCTGTACACTTTTTCTGTTTCTCCTTGAAAAAGGAGTGAAAAATTCACCAGGATTTGAACCAGAGACGTACCACTCCCAGAAAATATTTAATGAGATTCAGAACAGTTCAGGATAATCAAACTGTTTTAAAATTGCATCAAACAACCTTCATTTAGTTTAGAGGATCAAAAAGTTAAAACATTAACTTAAAATATAAAACATGAACAATAAACTTAAAATAACTTAAAACATAAAACAAAATTGATATATGGGCAAGTTCACGGTAACGGAAGGACAATCACAGAATTTTTCTGTATTTCAAACACATACATTGCCAAAATTGAATTGGATAAAATAAAACTAATTCCATATTTAGTTGAGTATACCTGAAAGCATTCATATTCAACAGGATTTTTTTCATAAAAATTTCTTTGTCGCAAAATATGCATATTAATGAGGTCGGTTACGGAAGGACAGCAAAACGGACATGGTTTTTCACCTTGAGTACATTTTTGAAAATTTTTATGACATTTATGAAGAAATTTTATTTCAAAGTTACTGAATGCATTGTTTGGTGTTTCTGCAATAGTTATGTTTTAACAATGCGAAATGCGAAGGGATCATGGTCACGGAAGGACGGTAACGGAAGGACAATTTATCCGCTGATTTTTGGGTGCACTGAACCGAAAAGCCTGGTCAGGATTAACAAAAAAAAACAAAAAAAAACTCATGTGTAAATTTGATCCTTATTTAAGCCATTTAGAACAATAACACCCAAGTGAACAACCAAGAATGGGTTGAAAAAAATAAATAAAAATTACTACTTTTCATTATGAAAATCAAGAAATTTGACCAACAATTTGTTTTTTTTACAGAAATTTCATAGACATTTTTGTTCAGTCTTTTTAAAATTAGGTTCATTTTAAAGAGCTTCAAAATAGCTTTCTTTTGATACCAAGTATATGGTGGTAGCATTTTTCATTGAATAGTTACATCCTTTTTTCAATGTTTTTCTCATGTCCACTTTTTCGTGAAAATGGCCATATATCATTCCTCTCCCCTCTCAACAAAATTGGACCATTGCAATGTGTCCAATGAATAAATGCCAAGCAGCAAAAATACATTTTCTACATTTTAAGAAAATTTTCTGAAATTGACCCACTCATCCATGCATCAACCCAGTAGTTTTACTTTAATATCATTGCTTATTGCTACCATGCAGACAAGTATTGGTTCCTGTACATGCATTCTGAATTAGGTTCAACATATTTGTTTAAATAGTAATCTGCAAGGTCAATTGGTGAGTGACTAGGCACTTTGTTTTTTAAAATACACAATTTAGCTTCCTCATTCAAAAATATTGTCTGCTTTGAAATATTGATTTTAAAATTCCAATTCATAAGAGTAGGGCCTGTACAATTACTCCAAACACATTATATATATATATTCCGAGGATGTCAAATCTGCTGATACTAATTCAAATACTCCGGGATGTCAGAAATATACATTAAAAGAAATTTATATTTTGGGTCAACCAACAAGGCACTACAAGATTTTTTTTTGAGAAAGATGAATTAAGATAAAACAAATCCTACTTCACCCTGACATGCGTGCACATATTGAAAAACAACTTATTTCAGACAAAGTATTCTACTTTGATTCAAATGAGGTGGAACTTTTTGCCAATTAAAGAGAACAAATTAGCTGTAAAACAATACTAAATTTTGTCATATGACATGAACTTCTTGAAATATTTAACTTGAAACATAAAATTTATATATCAAGTGTAATAAATCCATACCATATTGACTCACCTAAACTGCAATCATAGGCCTATGTATATTATTTACACTTTCCAGTGTAATGAAATGTAGGCCTACGTGTATACAAGAACATGTAGGTACCATACATGTATATTGAAATTTTGAAGTTGCAAAATGTATCTTATTACTATACTTTATCGTATTATAATTTACAGGATGTATGTTTGTTTGTTGGTTTATTTTAACTTTAGAACCCTTGACCCAATATCTGGACCAAAGTTAGACCATGAATAGCAATTTGCCCCCTGGGTGTTCTCAGTGCCGGATTTAGCTTTTCCAGGGCCCTGGGCCAGGTTAAAATTCATGCCCCCCTTTTGTAAAATTTTAATCCTGCGACTCATACGGGGGCAGGTGACTTCAGTCGCCTATTTGAAGTTATAAAGAGATGTTTCTTGGCTATGTGCAGAGCTATAATTTGGCCAAATATGAGGCTTTGGAAAGGAAATTTTGCGTAAAATAACACTTTAGAAGGGCAAATTATGTATCATTTGTGATTATCGTTGAAAGGGGAAAAAGGGTTCTTTAAGAACTTCTGTTTTAGGGACTAGCTGAACGAGCAGTCTATATGGCGCAGGGCCACACATTCAGTTTCAGGGCGAGTACACCCCCCACCTCGCCCCGGGAAAGTGCCCAAAGGACCTGCTTGAGGTCACTGATGGCATCTGGTCAATGGGCCCGCTGTGATGTCTACATGGAATCTAAATGAATGCTTTCCAATGTCTTATTTACTAAAACACATATATAGGCTAGTAAGGAGTAGGTGAGGTCCTGGGCCTTTGACAAAAAGTAACTTAGGCCCTAATGTGTCAACAAATTTAAGCTGCAAGATGGGGTCTGAATGATTTATGTTTTTCAAGGCCCTAACTTGATTTATATAGTGTGAGGGCCCTATTAATCTTGCCAGAAAGGTAAAGCCTAAAAATAATATATTAAAATAGTACTGTTATTGTATAACACATCTTATTGACATGAATTGTTTTGTTGTTGTTTTTGGATTTGAAAAATTTCTCTCAATTTCCACTACCCCTCTTTCTTTGCCAGCGTCCATGAGGAACTTTCCAAAATAAGTATTTGTATTCAATCACAACTTACAACTTGTTGCGGGTCTGGAGCCGTTATAAAATTTTACTTAATACTTTTATTCCATTTCCTTTTTTTCTCTCTCTATTTTTTCTCTCATTTCCCCTTTTTTTTTGGTCATGGTCAAGGGCCCCCTGGACCCTAGCCCAACAGCCCCATTTATTTAAGGTCAAAGGTCCTTAAAGGTCATTTTGAGGTCAAAGTTCAAAATTTACAAGATAGTTGCATCAAGGTCATTTCAAGGTCACAGCTATAACTCCAAAACCATTTTGGACAATACATACCCCTTCAGTATTTTGATGGGGTCCAGTCAAGGTCAAAGGTTAATCTGAGGTTTAATCTTGAAATTATTTGAAAAGTTGACCTAAGGTCATCCCAGGTCATTTCAAGGTCACGACCATAACTCAATAACCCTTAACCTTACCTGGATCAAACTCAGACCATGCATAGTAATAAATGCCCCCCCCCCCCCGAGTATTCTGATGGGGTCCAGTCAAGGTCATCCAACTCAAAGGTCAAAGAAAATATGTGGTAAATTCTTGAAATTGTCCAAAAAATTAGCCCAAGGTCATCCAAGGTCATATTGCATTCAACTTGGGCTTTCACATGATTGTATGTAAAAGTCCTCTTTTTCTTTGAAATGTTGCGTGGGTAAAATAACCCAGTGATGGGGTTACTTTGGCTAACATGTTATAAATCAAGTTAAAACCTACTGTAATGATCTATCATTACAGTAGGTTTTAACTTGATTTATGGTTTTGCAACATAACTCCAAACTTGGATTTGTTTGGCCTTTTAGGTATTTCAAAAAAATTGAACATATCTATATTCTACCAAACTTCAACAACAATCAAAGTCAAATTGACATCGAATGCCTGATGATCCATGAGTGCTGCCACGGCAGGCCATTCTCGGTGGCTTGCCATAGCTAGACTAGCTGCAAGTCTATGATCTGCAAATTTCACTTATCCTGTCCCTTTCTTAGTAATTGTCTGATGAGCTTCTTTTTCTAATAATAATACTATTAGTTGTTTTCAAATCAACCCAAATAAACAAAAATCTACACGTCCAAAGCATGATATTCTCAGCTTGTACATTATTCATACATAACCCTCAATAAACCATGCAAAAACATAATGCTGTTGCATTTGTGATTAAACCACATGAATGGTCATTCCCTAATTCTGACTGGCAAATCCCTAAGTCCAATTTCATTTTTTGTTTTGAAGGGAAAGGAGAATCATGATATAAGACCACATCTGTGATTTGTGATATAAATAGACCAGATAGGGGTAAAATATTAGTAGGCCTATGTTGGTTGCCAATTGGGTTCAACTAGATATTTGAGGGTTGATGTCTGAGACTTGTGTATAATATTCAATAAGAATGAAAGAAATTGCCAAAATAGCCTTGAATCAAGGCTAGCCATAGCTGGATATTGGACTGGGCATGACGTATTCGGACATGGGATAGTTTTTTAAGCATTTGGGAGTTAAGGTTAAGAAGGGTAAATTTAGGACTTCATTGACACTTGCATTTGCCATGCCATTCAAAGAGGACCCTAGGCTCAAAATTTCACAAAAGGTCAGTGCCACACTGTGACACGAAATTTGCTTGAACCCTTACCTTGCATCAACTTCTGTAGAGACTCTTCCAGGGACAATCTTCAAGATCTCAATACCAAACAGCACAAATAATTTGTCAATTGCTCTTGTAACTTGTTCTTTAATAGATCTGAAAGAAAAAAAAAGTCAAATCACAACTCTAGTAGGGGCCGCTTCAAAACTCAACTGGCGGAACCAGCGGTTCATTATCCCCAAACCCTAAGCATTTTGAGATTTTTGCATCATTAGATGTATAACCGGTAGCGGTAATAATAATAGCATGCAAACTTTCATTGTCAAATTCAAACACACTATGTCGATATATTAAGATATTCTTTTAGTTTTAATTATCGTTGTTGACAATAATAAATACTGCCCTCTATAGTTGAATTTTTAAAGTTGGCCTTTTCAGGAGATCTATTTAATGCAAACTCCCAAATTTCTCTGCAATCTATTAAACGTGAAAGGAATGTTTTACAAACAAATCTTTGGGTCTTCCTTTATATATAGCATCAATAAATATGTTTAGAAAATAGCTTCATACCCAAGTTCAACAAACAAAATAAAATTCAAATTTTTGACTTTTCTGAAGAGTTTGATCAAAATTTTCCCAATATCTGGTAATTGACTGTTATTTTCTAACGTCCGAATTGTAAATAAAAGTTCTAAATTTATCCAATGCCGCTTTAACTATCATCTAATGATCCCTTCTTGTATGAAACTCAGAAGCAATACACACCAAATGTTACAAAGTCTAGTAATACTACCCCCCCCCCCCTCTACACTGCAGCCTATAATCAGAAAATATGGGCTTTCAAAATTTGTCAATTTCACATAAAAAAATGTACCATCATAGTGGGCAGTCCACGCATTTTAATGGGTGGGGGTTTGAAATCTTGAAAAATTGTTAAAGGGTGGGGGTTCACATTTTTCCACTAAAAAGGGTGGATTGATATAAAGGGTGGAAATAAACTATGTTCTTCAAACTCCCAATTTGTGCAACTAAAACAAAATGGAAAAAAATGGAAAACCTTTGACTGAAAATAAGTGAGGTGATATTTCAGGATTGCTTTTGGGTGTTACCATGACACCCAAACTGGGTATAAGATAAATAGGAATACTTTCAGGTTAAAAATAAGTGAGGTGATATTTCAGTATGTTAAATGCTTTTGGGTGTCCGTCACAGTCCGTGTATAACATTACCATATGACACCAAAAGTGGATGTAAGAAACATATAAATTGCTATAAGGGTGGGGGTCTGGAATTTTAAGTATTAAGGGGGCCTTTATAAAAAGGGTGGGGCAAAATTGAAAGGGTGGGGGTCAAACCCTACTGCCCACTATGACCATTTCCGCTTGGCTTGAGCCCTATGGGTTAAGAACGTAATCGGATCCTACATCTAAAATATACTAACCCTGCCTCAGCCTTCCCATATTTGATAGCTTCTTCTACAAGGTTAGCATACTCCGGCATCTGAGATGCGGCATATAGCAGAGATGGATTGGTGGTGGCATCCGTAGGCTTAAATTTGCTGATGGCTGCAATCAGAAACATTAAATTAGACCTTGACAACAATATAATAGCGTATTATTCAGCAAGGTTGGCTGGTATTTCCCGCCCTCTGAATACCAAGCAGTAAATACCAGTAAAATACAGGTAAATACATCCAAGCAAATTAGGGGAAATACCAGAAAATATTTATAGGTCCAAAAATATCAAAAATCCCACCATTGACTACCACCATTTTTGGCAAACATGCCTTTTTAATTTTTGGCAATATTTCAAAAACTAAGAAGAAAAAAAACCAAAAATTTGAGAAATCATGCGTTCCTAGATATTGCTTTCTAGATTCTAAAAGTTAATTACCAAATTAAGCAAAATTTAGTTATAGCTTTCCAGTAAACTTTTGGGCCCCAAAACAAGATTTTTTGACCTTGGGGCCAAATTGTACAAATCTGGTCCAAAAATGACTTCATCATCATGTTCAGTATGCAGTCCTGACTAGATTACGCTGACATCTTGTGTCACTCATGGAGCAGAGTTATTGTACCTCGGGTATATTCAGAGTTTGGCCTGATATTCAGGCAGATCGCGTAAATCTTCACTTGACTTAAAGGTGTAGGTTTCTATTTTACGATGTGTATAATTTACTTTTAACTGTTGACCTTGACCTCTGAAATGCATTGTGCAAGGTTTCAACCTTTGATTGTGTCTTGTTTTCTCCTGAGAGGCAAATGAAAGTAGACAGAATCCATCTGTCCCCGACCAAGCTTTGCTCTTTACCGCTACGTCAGTCTCCGCGGGAGCACGCTTAGTGGGGACAGAACAAATACCCATCAAAAGCAGGGAGCACTTTTGGACAGATTGCGA
>JXSR01S067180.1:48620-61701 GCA_000969725.1 Ophiothrix spiculata | reverse complement strand
AGGGTTAAATCAGCCAGGACAAATGAGGTGCTGACCAAGACCTGGGACCATTTATGGTCCCAGCCAAGACTTATATACATGTAAGTGTTTCATTACATGTAGCTGTAATAAATATATTGGTAACCATGGATCCAGAATACATTCTATGAGACAGAGACACGAAGGGTATTGTAAGCTAGCCCTGAATGTCCGTCCACGACGTGATATGTCAAATGCCTCTAGACAATATTGTCTGATGCAACATAATTAATTGGTAGCATTAAGATGTACAACATCTCTAAGCTATATGTTTCATTAGGGATGTCTGTTTAAAATGTCTATATAATAAGGAAAAAACAACCAGCAAATACGTTGTGAGATTAGTTGGTCTACTTTTTTAATTTTTATCCAGTTAGAGGTCTCCTTAGAGTTATTTTTACCATGGAAACGGAAGAAAAACATAAATTAACTGACGTTCAAATAATTTAAAAATCTTTCTCAAACATGCTTCACTTAACGAATTCAACAAAGAATGGTTGTCACAAAAAGAACAATATTACACTTTGACTTCTTCAAAGTGTAATATTGAAAATAAGTGAACTGCAAATTTCAGTATATGTCAAAAAGATAGATATGTGACTTCTTGGTAACATTATGGTTATTTAAACCTTTAACAGATATTTGATGGATGAGGTCTACTTTTAATGTTTTCTAACACTACGTATGAAAATCCACTCGTATACTTTAACAGGCGGTTTTTTTAACCCTAAAATATTCATTAATTCAGTTGAACTATTATATCCGTACCAATGTAATTAAAAATGCATAGCTCATCTCCTTCTACCTCAGGCCACGAACTTATTGAACACACCTCTTAAATCCAGAACTAAGCACAGAGTTCTTGATAACCCGTCTGTTCTCATAGTTCCATTTGGTATCTTGGATCACTATTTATACTACCGTACTGCTCTTCCTTTAAGGTTTTTCTCTAAGGAGGCCTTAGCCACATTACAGCACAGGTTCGACAAAATGACCTTCCTACTTCTGTACTGTAATTCATTGTACGGGCTCGTCAACGTGTAAAGCCCAAACGTACGCCTAACGTAATCGATAAACATGTACATAAATGACCGAAAAGCGTACGTTGATTTGTAACTGAGTCTTAGTTCCTGTGGACATCATCTGCATGTTGCCAAGTCAAAATGAAACATTTAATAACATACAAAATAAAGTGAGTTTGTTCACCAATACATTCAATATTGTCTTTTTATATTGTTTGAACGCAGATCGAAAAAAAAAAAGAACCTACTCCATCTAAAGACTCACACTGTGGTGACTTGATCACCTATAAGAAGCAAATGTTGACTAGCATGCTAACTGTTACCAATACAAACTGAACAAAAAAGAACCTTCCCTGGAAAAATCGAGTACAATAATTTTAGTACATTATTCCCGATGTGTATTTGGAACAAACAGTGGCGTTTTGGACGTGGAATATGTTTGTTTACTTACTGAAAAAAACGTGACGATCTGTAAAGAATACCATACAAAAAGGTTACATTTTCGAGAATTAACTCTGAAGAAGGACGTTGTATTGTAAATCACGCAAAAACCACATTCATGTTGACGATCAAAAGTGATGCAGACTAGTAGATTAGTGAAAGGTATAAAATGATTTAATGTTTGCATTACTTACACGTGTCACACTCCCATGGTGATAATCAAGATTAAATATTAGATGTAATTACATACTTGATTTTAACACACTGCGTCAAGTAAACAAAGCGTGTTTTGCTCCTCCTTCTTAAATCTTCCCTAATACCACCATTAAACATCAATTATTTGTGAAGCACGTAAAGCGGTACCCAAGTAAGCATAAAAGATACTTAGATTTCAGCAATTTGGTCTCACTGGCACAACGTTGTGTCTGACTGAGAATTTATTGGTTAGCTGCTTAATTAAAGCGACTACCAATAAATTCATTCGTTAAAAATTGTTAAAAATGCAGGTTTCTGAGAAAATCTTATGTCAGAGTTTTGCCTTTTTATTCGAATCGAGTCGACGAAAGGAGAGGAGAGGAGAGGAGAGGCGACTAATGACCGAACCAGGATTATTCTTTTTAAGAGGAGTAGTTCAAACTGGGAGGGGGCAAAAACTTTGAGAGCAAAAACGGTAGGAACAAAAAAAATATTTTTTTTGTAATGCGCACGTATCGCATAGTAAACTTCTTCAAATTTGCTAATTTCAGCTAAAATTTGATATAAATTGCTAATCTTTACTTAAAATCTGGATTTTTGTTTTTATATATGACGTTTACAGTACCAGAAACAAGGGTGAAATTTGTGTCAGTGACTTCTACACACTGCAGAGGTTTTGACGGGAGCAAATGCCTCTTTATCTGCTTGGCGCCGCCACTAGACAGGAGAAGAGAGCGTAAATAGCAGACTAGTGCAGAATAGGACTTGTCAATATCTGATAAAGCATAGCATATCATAGGGCAGGTAGGATGAAATTGAATGGGATAGAAAAAATCAATAATGTAGCATAAAAAAGAAACTTACAATGACATGAACAAATGAATTTAACTATTCCGGTTGTAGTAGATGATGAACTTTATATCATTCTGCTCATTAACAGATGCCAATGAAACAAAATCTGAAAAAGCTCGAATGCCCACGCATCTGCAGTCGTGCTGTTTCTTGCTCGTTTGCTTATTACTCTTCGAGTTTTTGACAAGTTCTTCTTGAATCAGGGAAAAGAACAATTAAAAATTTGGATTTTAAGCTAGCTCCAAACGGCGGTCACAAACCATTTATCAATACCAAGGAGAACACTTCCTCGACGCAAATGGGTCAATGAGAAAACTCCTTTTCTGAATTAACTTTTTAAATGAATATTTGTTATTGATCAGAGAAGCACCAATACATCCCTGAAACTGGGACTGTTTTTAGTTGCATGAATAATTAATGCTTGATATTATCCTGACTGACCTTCTTTTTGCACAATTATATGTGTTACCGTAAAAGCAAAGATAAGGGCTCTGTTACACATCACCGTATAGAGACAAATCGTCGGTCACATCACATACTGTTCTATTATGATAAAAGACACATTTTGAGAAAATCGCATTTGAAAACTCGTGCGTAGACTTTGTGTCATATAGCTCTTTAAGTTTTCTTCTCATACTAATATTTTTTCAAAGAAAAGACTTCAAAGTTTTATTATGTTTAATTTCAAATAGAAATACTACTTAAAACCCTATTTAATATAGCTTTGAACTTATAGATCTGTATGTGAAAACGCTTTTTTTACATTTAGCGATCTTTTAGTACAGTAATTGAATACGTCAAACTGTTCTATTTCATGTAGGTCTGTATGTGAAAAAAAATTCATCGCGAAGTTCATATATAGCGCACCATATAGATCTGTACGTGATGCGTTGTTTACTCTATACTTTAGTACGTAATATTTGCATATAGCGCAGTTTGTGAAACGCCAGATTCAAATAGAACGCATGTAGACCAACAATTATTAATTATTTCTTGTTAATTAGGCTAAATTAAATCCTGTAACTTGGTAAATATGAAGAAATCATCAAAATATCAATCAAGACAAATTTTCTCAAAAAAGTCAAAAATGTCATATAGAACAGTATGTGATGCGACCGACGAAACGTACGCCGTATAGAGACAAACGTACACCTAACGTAACCCACTATTGTTTTGGTTAATAAATTGTTGTTCGTCATGTGTTCGTTAGAAGTACGTTCAATGAATTATCCATACCGTATTATCCGTTATGTATACATTTATGTTCAATTCATTATACGATGGTGGTCCGTTTGGCAAACGTGCGATATCTCGATATTTTCACTAAGCCACCTACGTCGAAGGTCCAGTGCGAGCCGAAAGCTAAGGTCTACACAGTTGGTTGTTCGTCCTTGTTTAACATTATACCCGTATATCTCTCGTAGACCAAACCAACAAACTTCAGTACGTTTTGGAACTGTTTTCTGAACATTTTGATTGATGCTTTGGTACGATATTTGTACGTTTGGGTTCTACGTGGTGAGGTGTGAAAGAGCATTATTATGGCTATATATAGATTAAGTACAATGTTAACACATATACGGTTATGTTTAGTCTCTAAGATGATTACCCAAGACATTGAATTACACGAAACATGAAACTGCTACCAAATAGTTGAGGCATAATGTATTGCACCTTCAGACCAAGTATCGACAGCCGGAGAACTGTTGGATTATACCTCTATTTCACAAGTACATGAAAAAAAGCCTCTCAATCAATTTGTTGGTAAACTAAACACCTATATATCGTCAGCTAAGACTCATTTGTCGTTTTAATTCCCTGCTAACACAAAACGTTTTTTGAACGTTTAAAAACGTTTTAAGACGTTATTTTAACGTTTAAAGAACGTTTTGTGTTAAAAGAGACAACACAGTCATACTAACTGCTGAGGACGCTGGTTGTGCAATCGAAAAGGTTCTATAAGGGGTGACTATTTAAATAATGTGTAAAGAAAACAAAACAAAATAAGTCTGGATTTAGGCAGTCTACTTTTTTACTTTATGAACTTATCTGTTTATTGATGAGCTGGATTTTCATTTATTTAATTTATAGAATACTCTGACTACATCTACGGCCTATATAATTAGATTCACCATAGTTTTCAATTTATTTTTGATAATTATGATAATATTTATCTGAAAATCAAGACTTATTCCGAATATCGCCAAAATAAGAGCAAAGGAAATAGGAGTATCTTAAAATCAGAAAAAGATTAACATTACAACAACTTGTTCAAAACTAAGTGCTTATTTCTCTGCGGGTTTGATCTAACCCTTTCTCTTTCCCTGTTTATTACGATTGTTCGGTATAGATCTTTGGAAATATTTGCTTTAATTGCTTAAGGAACGTTATATATGAGGATGTACTCGTTCCTTATAGCGCTAGATATACTTTGTCATTTTTGTTGTCATTTTCATTCAGAATTTTTCTCATGGTGATTGGTTTTTAAGATTGTAGTAACTGTTAATTGTGAATGAGAATTTTCATTATAAATTTTCACATCATGAAGAATGTATTAAATGGAGACCAATTTTTACCCCATTGCACATTTTCAAGTGCTTACCGATGGTATAGCATAATGTTTGATATTGATTCTACGGCCTAGATCAATTCATGTTAAGCTAATCTCTTCTTTCAATGATGGTTATGATTTACACAATGGTGAAATTGTACTTGGGAAAATGTTCATTCAGATTTTAAAAACCAATCACAATGAGAAAAATTCTGAATAAAAATTTCTACAAACTACAAAAATGACGAAGTATATCTAGCGCTTATATTTCGCTTATTTAGTACTGAGGAAAAATACGGGACAGGCAAAATACTCTGACCTGCTACATCACTAGATACCATGAAAAAACACCTACTTGATAGAGAGTAGAAATAAAACTTAAGTGCAAAAACACTAGAGTGGTCCCTCTGGTAGTCTTTTAGTTCAATTACATTCAGTATCCTTTGATAAAAAAAGAAGGGAAAAGCAATGCTGAAGTAGCGCTTCGTATTCATATATAACTGCTTTACTTTTATGAACATATTGTATATAGATAGAACATGTCCCTTTTTCTTGACTTTTGATTTTTTTTTATAAGATAATTTGCAAAATCATGGAATGATTACCGTGATTTGCAAACCAATATCAACATTCGTCTCTAACACTTGTTTGTCGCATCTTGGGGTACTGCTTTTCCTTTAGTTTCTCTATGGAGACATCATTGTAATCATAGCTCAAAATGACCCAACCTACTTCTACATTGCAATTCATCGTAAGCTCCTGTGGAAAGCAGCCGCAAAGTCGGATCCAGACCATTGTCATTTTTTTACATATCTGCAAAGTCCATATTGTAGGGTTTAAACTGTCACCTCATTGAACTTTACCTGACATTTTGGGCCCGTTGTTATTTGAAGAGTTGACTTGCAAAACGGCTTTTGAAAAAAGGGCAAAAAACTGCTAGGACATCAAAAGGTGTCGCAAAATTCCTGATAATGATTTTAATAATTCTGTACGAATATGTTTTTAAAAATAAGGTGTAATTTAGATTATTCATCAAATAGTTTCTTATTAATTGACTATTGATTTTTTGCTGAAAATTGATGTAATCCGTTTGCAGGGAAACTCATCAAATTTCAACTTAGGAACCTCCTATCTTCCAAATTTTTGCAAAATATCTTTTTTTAATTCTTCATTAGGGTATGATGTACTTTACAAATACCCAATTTCAACATCAGGTCATGTTTAACAAAAAAGTTACCATATATGGGTATTATGCCCATTTATGCCCAAATATGGTCATACAATGTCCATATTTGGGCATAATAGTAAAATTTTCGGGATTTTAACCCACTTAGCGAGATTTTTTCACCAAATATTTTTGCCAGGATGATGCACAAGTTGAAGATATGTAAGAATCTATCAAAAACTCATTTTTAAAAAAATGGTCTCTAAGCCGTTTTGCAATTCAGCTCTTTATTTATCCTTTACATTAATGACCTCCCCAACGATGTTTCCGATACAACACAGTGAGCATGTACGCAGATGACACTGCATTATATACAGTTGTTGAGTTCAATTATCCAGTTTTCCAGTTTACTAGGAGCTCGTGTGGTCTATAGACTAGTCAATCTATGAAAATTCATGGGGGTACGTGGACAAAATTGCAACACAAGATTTTTTGGTTGAAATTAACTGGTGATAACCTCTCGAACAACATATTCAAAATGTAGGAAAATGTACGCTTGTCAAAGTTGGTTAATTTGCATAAAACAAAATGGCTGCCAAAACAAGGGGTGAAATTTCAAAATTGGTCAAATTTTGTTCAAAACCAGACGAACATGTTCCTCTTATCACAAGGAAGCAGAAAAAGTATACTTTTACCTATGTCCGAAATATGGTTGTGGAGTTATAGCCAAAAATGTGAAAGGTCATATCAGAGGTCACGGATTTGGCCCTATGGGAGTCGAAAATTTCAAAATTGTCCGATTTTGTTCAAACTGGTCTCAAATTGTTCCTCTTGCAAAAGTGTCTACACAAAGTGATATTTTTAAGTGTGTCAGATCAATTGTTTCCATGGTAGCAGGCAAAACAGTCCATATTTACCATTGTATTGGTGCCTGTAGCACAAAATTTTCGTTGACCTGTAACCATAGCAACAACTGATCCGATGTACTTTAAACTATTACTTTGTGCAGACAGTTTTGCAAGAGGAATAAGTGGAGACCAGTTTGAACAAAATCGGACAATTTTGAAATTTTCGACTCCCATAGGGCCAAATCCGTGACCTCTGATATGACCTTTCACATTTTTGACTATTACTCCAGAACCACATTTCAGACATAGGTAAAAGTATACTTTTTCTGCTTCCTTATGATGAGAGGAACACGTTCGTCTGGTTTTGAACAAGATTTCACCAATTTTGAAATTTCACTTCTTGTTTTGGCAGCCATTTTGTTTTATGCAAATTAACCAACTTTGACAAGCGTACATTTTCCTACATTTTGAATATGTTGTTTGGGATGTCATCAACAGTTAATTTAAACCAAAACATCTTGTGTTGCTATTTTGTCTACGTCAAATCAACAGATTTACTAGCCTACTAGTGGTATAGCGCAGGACTCCGAATCAGAAGGTCGCGGATTCGAGCCCCGCTACTGTCAACGACTTATGTTCTTGGGCAAGACATTTAATCCTAATTGCCTCGTCGACCCAAGCGTTATCAAAGGTAGTTACTAGGAATATTATAGTCAATAGCGCCGTACATTGTAGGCAGCTGTTAGTTGGCTGTATTCTAGTGGTAACGGAGTAAATGTGAAATCGCTTTGAGGAGATTTGATTTATTTATTTACTTGTCGCAAACAAAATAGTTTCTCATCTACTTTAAATTAGCATGTATGAATTGTAATTCATTTTCATTGCGGCTACCAGTCCATGTAATCCTACTGTGAAGTCTATACATATTTACAAAAGATTTGGACGTAGCGAACTGTCAATTTTGTAAACCCATTACAAACGATTTACAATTTGTAATCCTCTAAGGGTGAACAATAGGAAAAAGAGACGTACTTACAAAATTTGTCATATCTTACCTATTTTTCATCTGATTTCTGTCACTTTTTCTGCATTTGAAAGTATATTAAATGTGCTTTATGTATGTATAATCTGGTGGTTTTATCAAGGTCACGGTCATCTTTAATCTGTGTACATTTTTTTTTATTCACCTGGTATATTGAAAGAGTAGTAAAGTATACTGAAATACCTTGTTGCTAATGGTCTAATAAAAACAAAATGTGACAATCTTTAAATCAGTTCTAAAAGCAAAACAAAATGGTTAATGTGTCGTGAACTAGCCATAAATAAGAGCAGTGTGTAATAAATCACGCAAATTCAACATTCATGTTGATAATCAAAAGTGGACAGACTAGTGGATTGTAGGGTATAAAATAATTTATGTTAATATAATTTGTTTCACGGTTTACGTTCTTAGAGTGACGGCGATGATCAAAAACTGTGTATTAGATTTAATTACAGGCTGATTTGAACACAAGGCGTCAAGTAAACATGGCATGTTTTGCTCGTCCTTCTATAAGCTCCCTTAATACCACTACTAACATCAAATATATTGTGAAGCACGTAACTCGGTACCTAAGTAAGCACAAAGGGTACTAGGATTTCAGCAATTCTATCTCATTAGGCACAACGTGGTGTCTTAATATAAATTTATTGGTAGCCAGCTTAGGGCGACTAAGATGAATTTTGTGCATTATTCAGGCAATTTAGTATTCTATGGAGGATAGAGGATTTTGTACAAAATTAAAACGTAGTATCTTAAAACTTTTCAGTGTTTGTTTGTTCATCTCTGTATTATATGGGAAGCAGGTTGGCGCAGCGGTAGTTCCCTCGCCTTGCACCATTGAGGTCCCGGGTTCGAGTCCCGCGCCCGGCGCTTTATGTGCATTTGGTTTCCAGTCCATGCTCGCTTCCGCGGATATTTCTCCGGGTACTCCGGTCTTTCTCCTGCATTCAAAATTGAATTTAAAAAACATATTGGAGCCCTGTTGAAGATAAGCTTCCTTTAGCTTTACTTGGTACCAAGTACCAAGTTGGGTTTCCTTGGCGAAAGCCTAAACAAGGTGATATTAATTTATAGCTTGTGTGTTTGTATTTGTAATACAACGAAACAATCTCTTTTCAAATGCTGGTCCAACAACTTTGTGTTTAAAAATTATTCTCTCATACTTGCAGACTAATTAAGTAATTTTCAATTAACATTTGTCAAGACACAACACAATATGCCTCAAGGAATTATTCGAAATGGAGATAAAATTGCTAATTAACGATTATTATTAAAATATTAAATTTGCATAATGTAGTCAAGAGGTTTAAACAATTAGCAGGATAAAAGTATACCTCAGATGTTTCTGTAAGTCAAAATTTAACTATTGGCAATATTCAGCTTGCGTCCTATTATCTATACTATATAGAACGAAGAGAAGCCAGGAGGGCTTGTCATAAACACTAACTGCAGGTTATTATTTGCGATACACAGCACAGCTAATTATAGTTATATATTAAATAGGCATGCAGCTGATTTTGATATATCAAATCCATTTTCTATTTCTAGTGACAATACAGGTCCATATGAGTGTTGATGTTTTTGTCATTGGCGCTTTGTAATTCTCTTAAACATAGCTTGTTTATATAGTTTATATAAAACATCTAGGAGGAAACCGGCGTTAGACGCCTCTCTTCTATGATTCAAAAGCCACAAATAATACAAGAAACATTTAAATAAAGGATGTTAATTCTTAGGTGATGGGTCAAATTTTAACATACGAGGGTCATTCAAAAAGTATTACCTGTTGTTGTTGTTCTATCATAACTTTTGTAGTATAAGGGTAAATATAGCTACGAATGTCACCTACACATAATGCAAACATGGTATGAACACCATTTCTGGATTTTTGCAGGTGATCTGAAAACCACAGCAAGGTTTGGTACACCGGAAACGGTCAAAATATGTGCAACATTTGTAAAGTGGCTCAACTTCAGTGAACTAAAAAGACCATAAAATAGCCATGTAGTGTTTGCTATACAGTAAAAATTTTATACAAAATAAGAAGAATTTTACAATTATACGGGATGGTTAAGAACGTTGACCCAAACTGAAAATATGGTCATTTACAAGTACAACAGTGATAGGAACAAATAATCCTTGCAGCAATATCATTACAATTTAAGAAAGAATGAAGAAATTGACCTGAATAAAACAAGATATAAAATGGTGGCATTATGAAGCTTTATTTTCTAAAACATTTTCATAGTAGATACCAAGGGGAAGCAAATTCATTTTTAACAAAAAAATGTGGCTTAGTACCATTTTCACATAAAAACGCACTTAGAAATAAAAGTAAAACGTCAGAGAAACACACCATGCTGATATTCATAACCTGAAAGTGTACAAGACATCCTCTCAAATAATGGCATCTTGGGTAATTTGTATCAGTGACAAGTGTATTTTATCAGTGACAAATGACTTATTGGACTGTTCGTTACACTTTTATTTCAAATTTGTTCTGTAACTTACATAAATGTTGGGTACACAGATGGTTGCTCATACATTAGCTGCACATTAGATGCAATGCAATTAGATATTTCACCATTTCTGGTGTACCGAAACTTTTCAGGTTACCTACAGAAATCTAGAAAAGACATTAATATGATTGTTGTACCAAGTAATGGTGCAACACTCTCAGCTTAATTTGTGCCAATGTTCAAATAGCTACCTTTAATAGAACAAAAGTTATGATACAACAGGCAGAACATTTTGAATGACCCTCGTACAATGTACAATGTTTACAAAATAAAATCATAATATTTTTTATTTTTTATAGTATAAAAAAGTTAGAACCCAATGATTTTATTTTATATTTTGAGGAGTCAAATGGAATATATTATAACCAAATTGAAACTTAAATTCAAAACTTAGAACATTTTTATGATACTGGCGCAAGAACATAAATGACCTTGATTTGATCTTATTTAAGTGAAACGCGAAGAAGATGTAAAATACCTGAGCAAAGTATTTGATCCAATGCTCCCACCAAGTCAAATAAAGTCTGAGTGTGGATTTTGAGAATCCACTCTGTCAAGTACCCTGATTGAGACCTCTTGAGCCCAATGCTTGCAAGGCAAGATGAATAAACAACACGCGACGTGGCGTATTCTTTTGGAGCATCTAATTTACGGCTAATTAAGAAATAAATTCAATACAAAAGAGTTTTTATATAGCATGATATTTGTCCTATATTCTGTTCCATACTTCATTAGGAAAAAGAAAAGAAAAAATAAGTTTTTTTTAGAAACTGGCTGGAAAAAACATAGTGCTATTATTGAAATCATTAAATTTCCTTCAAAACAAATCTACAGGTTACAAATGCCGAAAGCGTGTGCGACTATGCAACGATAGCTAAAATGCACTACGCGTGTCCTAATTGGTCAATAAATTTAGCGATCGCGTGAAAAGATAAGTCTTCCATAGTACGTAAAGTGAAACGTTTGTTTACTCCACGCGTTTATTGCTTTCAGATGTTCATGATTTGTAGGAAATTTAATGACTTCAATAATAATATGTCTCTGATTATATTTATAGGGCTTTCCAACATTAACATACTGTCAACAATCAGACAAGTTTTAAACGCGTATAATTTTGTATCCGTTTAAACCTTGAGCGCAATAATTGATGAAAAAATCGTGATGGACAAAATGATATACGGCAATCATATTTGCAATGATGGTTTATATATAAACACATGTATTATAAAGCATTTATTAACATAAACGGTAAAGTGAATATACATTTTGTGCAGTTAGAAAACCCACCGGCTATGGTGAAGTGAAAATTTAGGGAAATCAAAACAATAAGTGCATTAGAGAACGGACAGTACCAAATGGTTTCAATTACCCAGTGGACAGAAAATCAATTTGACTGAGAAGCAGTCACTTAATTCTACATCTGGAGGCTTAAAGAAGTGTGTCGGCTTTTGCTATAAATTGAACATGGTTCTTTTTTCTAATAAAAAAAAGAACATGTGTGACGATTTAACGTCATGCATTGAAAAAAAGTTTCGATCGTGACCAAACTATGGTCTCGAGACTTGCAGTTTAGAATATCAAAATCGATCTGGTACCCTGCAAATCTTACATCGGGTATCAAATTCAGTCTCTTATAGGGCAAGTCAGACAGAATGGTTAAATTGATGATCGGGATGTTGAAATTACAAATAATAATGCTTCAAATACTTAGTAACACTTCTTAAAATGTTCAAAATGGCACACTTATAATTGGTCTTGATGACGTTACCAAATTACTAGGTTGCCGTTTGGTAATGATCTGAACGTAGATCCTGTTTATTTTTTAAGTCCCATCGTCTTTATTCATGGTGTCGTCACCACTACTTTTGATCCAGGGACCGATTTCACTAACATGTGATGGTCGCTAACCCCGTTTCGATCGCTAACTTCAAAAATGATCGCTAAATAGCGGGTATTAGCGATCGTTTTAAGGGTTTAGCGATCAAAACGGGGTTAGCGACCATCGCTAAATGTTAGTGAAATCGGCCCCAGATATCTTTTTTTAACCAACCCTGACGTTTTGTCTTCCTGGTCTATGATCTTTGCCTCATCTCGTCCTTTAAGATATTGTTCTCTGCTACCTATTCTGCTATGGTCTCATCGCACTCTCCGTAACATATAAAAATTCAAAAGAAAACAGAGATCCTAAACAAACAGCGAAAGCTATATATGCAATATCTGGCCTGAACTTCTCAAAATCGTAAATCAGTGAAATAGGTCGTAAAATTGAAATTGAGAAAAATTATCGGCAAGAATTACACCAGATCTCCCTGGAAAGTGTGCTGCCGGGTAAATGTCATTCCCCCGGCTGCACATTTATCTGAAAAGTTTATAGAAAGCCGTTAAATAACGGGTAATTTCTCGTAAATTCTGTGATTGTACAGGGTAT
>JXSR01S067180.1:34722-45184 GCA_000969725.1 Ophiothrix spiculata | reverse complement strand
TTTATTCTTTTTTATATATAGATCCTGTCACAGATGACTGAAAGCGATTACCAGTAGAACCCTTGACTCAACAAATTTAGTTGACTACATCACTGTCTTACACATATGCGAGATTTGTTGGTTTCATTTGACTTTCGGAGATGACTGTTGTTTGATAAAGACGATTTTGAAAATAAAGGGCATGCAAGGTAAGAAAAAAGATAGGAAAACAAAAATATTATCGCGCATTCTTTATTGTAAAATCATGAAATATGTAAAAATGTGGCACGAATTTCAAACTGGTCCAATTTGTGAAACATCAGATGCGATGATATTTATCAATTATTTTCATTAAAGCAAACAGGTGATTAATTTGAAGAAATTATTGCAAATCAAATTTAAATGAAACTGCTAAAAGTTGAACAACGCAAATTTGAGAATTGTTGTCATTTTTAATGTATGTCTTGTCTTGTCTTGCTTTCCATGTTTTGTACAGTTTGTGCCGTAATGTCCTTGACATCAATGTTTCTATTATATATATTTTTAGGTGGGGCCAGACTAAAAGCTTCTTATAGTTTATTAGCCTCCTCGCCATGTTTCAATTTGCATTTTGCATAAAGTTTTGATTCTCTTTTTCAGCTACTATCTTGTTGTAAATTACTAGTGCTTTCAATTATTATAATATCATGTAGATCAAATTGATATTGTATAATAATATTGTCATATCATAATATACTAAGTTTGTCTTATATTATTTGTATACAATTTAGTTGAAAGTTGACAAGGCTATTTTTGCATTTGTGAAATTGAAATTATTAATAGGAGTGCAATTCTCTTAGAAACAAAAATAACATCGCCCTGAATCATGCGTTTTATTGGCGCACACTAGGCCTATTCAAATTGCGTCAATGGTAAAGCTTTCTAAATCTTCTAAATCCCTTTTCGCCGCCGATCACACAAAAATCAACAATGTTTAGATACATCGATTATGTTCAAATTTTGGCAAATTAATACTTATAAATGAATTACAAATAATATTTGTTAACTATTTTGTTTAGATAATGAATGATAATGCAATACACCTGCACTGTTTTGCCTACGAAAACCGACCGAGCACAGATATCTCCTCTTTTCGGTTCTGTATTGTCTGCTTTCAGTATCTACACTCCGTTGTATCCATCAATCATGAGCTTCATATAATTTGCATGTGAATAGAGCATTCAACCAAGTGTGGAATCAAAAGATAAATGAGATATTGTAATGTAAATGTAGTACATGGCAAGTCTACCCAGTTGATAGAATGGATATTCCCGGGCTTTAAAAATTATGGGTCTTTCCACTCATGGTGAGAGGTAAAAGGATTTGCATTCATACAACCAATAGAATTAAAGTTTTGAGAAAGGCCATATAGTAAAACATTATGGTATTCGTTATCTGATTGGAAGCAAAAGCTTGGAAGGTGTTTGTTATCATTTGGTTACTACTTAAAACACATTTCTGCATTGTTTCTTTGCTGATTATAAATGATATCATATTTATAGAATTACATTACCTCAACAAAGCATGGTTTGAACATTTAAATGTACATCTTATTGTAAAGATATATTTTTGAAACGATGAAATAGTTACAGAAAAAGAAGAGCACGCATAACACATTGAAAATTTTCATTTGCCCTATTGGATCACGTTACATTGATCCGCGTATCAATTCTTTTCAAATCCTCCGAACTATATAAAAGTCTTTCATGCTCATTACTCTGTTAACAGCTTTGGAGATAATATATACCAATGATCTTTGCTGTACAGGTAGTCAAGTTAGTTGCCCCACAGTAAATACATAGGCCTATTATAAACCAAACTTCACATTAACGCAATGCATGCAGGGATTGTACTCATTGATTAGAGGATCCTTGTCCTTATCTAATCAAAAATATGCTCTACCTGTGTCATTATGCAAGAGGTGCCCGGATGGATGGACCTCACAAGCAAGCGCCGTAGGCGTGAGGTCCATCAACTTACACACCAAACCCCCTGCTCGGTTTCTCCTATTCGCTGACAAAGTGAAAACGTCATATCCTGGTTACTGGTTCACGCTTTGTTCACGCTCAGTTGGCTACCCATTAGGTATGTGTTGTGATCATTTTGATCGTGGTTCAAATTACAATAAGCGTGAACCAGTCACTTAGCAACTATTGATTTTGATGTCACACTTTGTCAGCGAATAGAAAATTGGTGACCAGTTAATTCTAGCTTAACAAATAGAGGTATTATGTAATAGATATTTATATTTGACTCAGAGTTGAATAATATAATAAATGCAAAGGTTTTTGGTTATCATAAACTGCCCCTTCTTGAGTTACAAAGTGGTATCGTATTTCACTTGCCTTGGATATCAAAGACAGGATTTGTTGTAAGTTGATGGTCCTCACGCTTCGCGTTTGCTTGCGAGGTCCATTTGGATGAATGCATGACTGACCTGTTCCAGAACTTTTTGACCAAACAGATTTTCGGACACTGCCATTTTGTCACATGAACACACAAGATTTGATGCTTTCATTCGGAGAAGAGTGTTGAGCAAACATAAATAAATAAATACATTAATTAATTAATTAATTAATTAAAAACAATAAAATAAATAAATAAAAATCGAAACCTTCAGTACTTTAATTAAAGAAACAAAATTATACTTCTTTGAAGGTTCAATTTCATTATGTTTGAGCAAATTATTCCAATATTTTCTAAACGTGTTTCTAAACGGTTTTTCTAAATATTGTATGTAGTGCATAGTATATTTTTTTGCTTCATTTCTTTTATCCTATCTGCCCTTAGAGATTCCTCTTACGATAAAGTACTTCATCAATAACACCTCGAAATCCTTAAAAGCTGTCGATCAAAAAATCATCAAGTAAATTTGATTTAAGAAATATCCGTATGATCCGTTGTTCCTGAGTCAGGATATTGAATATATATTGCTGCATGAAACACCCACGGCTATTCCAAATCTTTTACAAATCTCTTCTAATTGTTTTTAGTGTGTTTCAATTCTTGTTTCCTGTTATTCCTGAATACATGTCTTCTCTTAAGAATGTAGAAGAACTTAAAAGATACATACTAGTTTTATAACAGTTTCATATTAGTTTTGTAAAATTACATTATAGTTTTGTAACGGATATTTTTCAAACAACGCAAGGTAAAATTGATATGTTATTAATCAGTACGTTAGTAAGTAAAGTCAAAAAACAAAAAGTGGCTACACTGTAAAAAGGGGTTATTAGACAGGCTTTGTAATTTTTGATTACAAGGGGGAAATTACAGGAAACTGATTTTACGGAGAAAGGTGCATAAATTAGGGTAAATACGCTGCACAATCACATAATTTACGAGAAATTTTCAATTATTTTACGGCTTTTGGTAAAATTACCCTGTGCTGTTGGAAAAATGTCGTTTGCATATTTTCGTCATAGAGTGTGACAATATGATGGGTATTAAGAAAGAAATTGAGGTTTTTACAGTATATTTGCATATTTTCCCTGGAAAAACAAAGAATTTTAAGGACGCGGGGAACGCGCAAAAGTTTTAGGCAAAAACTGGCTTATTTCACTATTTCACCGCCAGAACACGAACTGTTGGTCAAATATTTTTTTAAATAAAATGACGATTTTGCGCCCGCCCTAGATGTGGCGCCCGGGCAACTTACCACCCCCGCCGCGCGTCGCTACGCCACTGTTTAAAGTCTGTACCTAAAGAAACATAGTTAAATAAACGGTAATTTACGAAATATCCGTAAAATCCTTTCTTTTTTATCCAGGATATTGCGGATATATTGCTGCTCGAAACGCCCAAAGCGCTATTGCAAATCTTTAAAAAAGCTGTCTTAAATACTTTTAATGCTTTCTATGTTTTTTAACATCATAATGTTCTATGTCTGCGGAGTAAAAAGGGAAGGATCCTGAAAATAAGCATAAATACCATTTACAAAAGAAATTAACTAGCTTAATGATATTATACATTTGGAGAGGCTGTTTTTTCAGTAAACATTGAACTATTAAAGACGAATTTTTTTGAAATTTGATGAAATTATGATGTTCACAACAACATAACATTGAAATGAATAAATAGTTAAATACGCTGGCATTAACGAAATATTCTACTCAACAATAACAAGAAAAACCACAGAGAAACGCCAAAAAGTACCTAAAATTTAGTATAATATTTTGCTTAAGTTGATTTCGAAACTGATTTACGTTTTCGGATTTTTTAAAATTACTTTACATAATAGCGAATTCCAAAGGGAGATGGCCACTCGTAGGGATGACTTGTATCAGTATTTATATAATATTGTGTATATCAGTACACTTATAAAATGTTACCATGGAACACTGCGGATAAACCATTACTACGCACCTGTTATGGTTAAAAATATTATGCTTTGCCGACATCAAAATGTTGTCATTAGTGAATTTGGGTTTGGTTCAAAAATGGTCGAATCGGGAAATTAGACAACCAAACATAAAACTCTCAGTGCTCATAGAATTAAACGTGCGTAATTAGTATTATAAAGCACTGGTACTGATATGGCCTGGTAGAATGTGCTTTCGACACCGTATCATTCTTTATTATCATTACTTAGTTGAAGTTTAATCTGTAGATCAAACGAATGACTACATACTATTATACTACAAGGATGCAAATCCAGGAAATGACTTCCTTGAATAAATCCATAATACGATGCAAAAACTACTTTAACTATTAGGTTTATATGTAAAACAAAGTCAGCAGCTTGAAAGCGACTTTAAAATATATTTAGCTGATAATTGTCAGCTACTTTAGTGTGCTATTGAATTTTGCCGGGTGTGTTGAGGGGGAATTATCCTTTTAACAAACTAGACACAGACACACTGGGAATTGTCGAGGAAAAGCAGTGTGATTACCTTTCTTAAATTCAAACTAAGTGTTAGTTTCATCTAAACTTATCATATTGTTAGCTTACCTTCTTAAAATGTCAAATGTTGTTACTTTTTTAAGTTGATCTGATACACTGTTTAGGATGGTTCACCCCGAAACTGCAAGAAACCGATGAAAATAGGGAGCAAAATTAAAGAAAATAATAAAATCAATATCAATAATATCAATATCAAGTTTATTTTCGTAATCAATCATATACATGATACTCACATACTTTATATCTTATTTACTTACAATCTAAGTTGATTACGAAGGAGGATGTCGAAAGGCCAATAAGGCGCTTGAGCACAATAAGGCCACAACTTTGTGTGGCCGGCTGCAACCTGGCCAGAGCCTCTATTTTCCAAGATGGCAACTGTAGGCTTGAGTTTGTACCTCTAAATGATTTCAAAACATGAAATGAATATTTTACAATAATCTTGAGGTGAACAATCACGCCTACAGTCGCCATTTTGAAAAAGGTTGTGAATAGGTTGCAGCCGGCTGCACAAAATTGTGGCCTAATTTTGCTCCAACGCCAAAGACCAGAAATAACTCCCCCCTTAAAATTTCCAGCAGATTTTGTGTTGGAAAATTTGATCGCTTTGATCAATTTCAACAAGTAAGGTGCTATTTTAAAACGCTGTAACATATGAAATGATAAAACCAAATTTGATTTCATATGCCAAGTTCCCCCCCCCTTCGCCTTCGGGATGAACCATCACATTTGTAAATGTGTTGTTCATTTGTTGGTGTACAAGATTATTTTGTACCGGTATTTGATTAGAGGTTGAACCGTTGGGAAAATCGCCTAATTATGACGTTCTGGGTTTCCAGTTGTCTGGCTCTTTGTGCCAGACCTGTTATTAATTGATATGTGTGTTTTGCATAGTGTTTTATTTTTATTGTGTGCCTTTCTCTAAGGAAATAATCTGATGTCCATTATACTCTTCAATTTGATGGATAGTTTATATATTCATAATTTTCAGTATTGTCGTGTAAAAAGATGCTCACCAGTGAGTTTAGCCACAAAACCATTTTTAATCGCAATCAACATGATCAACTGCGGTTATTTGTAACCCGTCTTTCGCATGCAAGCTCATTGGTTTTATATGCTCATACTGTATTCATTTTCTTGGAAAGGAGATAGTAATATAATCAAAGTAATGCAAGCGTTGTTTACATTTTGGATAAAGATATTAGGTATTTATATTAAAAGTTAGGTCAGTTTGGCGTCATACGAAGTAAATGCAACTCTTTTTTCAAAATCTAATATTCGGACAATCATTATAAATAATCCTGAAAATTCATTTGGCTACAAACGACTGGTCAAATAAAATCTGATGTTGATAGGAATCATATGTAAACTTAAAAGTAATCATCGTCGAACCAGATATGAAGGTGTGTAATAAAAGTCATACAATGCAATTTAGCGTTTTAACAGTCTTTACACTCTTGGTCATGTTTGAGATTTAGATTCACATTCAGATATTATTTCAAAATTGCAAACCCCAAAGGGTGTGCAACCGAGTTAAAAGATTAGCAACCGTGATATACGACGTGTGAATCTTTAATTTTGAACATTATATAGAATAGTTCTCGTGCTAAAATTATACACATGTAATAAAATTAGTGAAATTCAAGATTTTTTTTGAAAAAAACCCAGCAAAAATATGATATCGAATTTTCAAATTAATATGTTTTGCAAATGATAGCACAAAATATAATTGAAATTTAAATATGAAGGATTAGCCTAGAGATTGCATGTGAATTAGATTACATGTGATCCAATAAGGGCTTCAAAATACTAATAGGGAACGTGACTTGACAGTCAAGTATGTCTTTAACACAGCCTGGAACATTAAAGGAAAGATGATTTTCAGCTGCCCTCGCTAATTTTCATCTAATTTTGTGTGTTTTGTGCAAACGAATAATGATAAATATTTGAATTCTTTGCACAAAATTTATATATTTGACCTTACAGAAGTAAAATATCCATAAATTCGGTGTTTTTTCATACCTATACTGCATGAAATCTATTTTCAGGTATATTTTTAAAACATCATACCAATATATGTATAAAAAGATTATAAAAGAGTTTAAAGTATATTTCAGGCTTTTAGAAATTGATACCATTGCAATTACTTTGTATTTAATTTCAAAATATTTTGAAACTGTTGTCAAATCATTTTTTGATAAAAGTTAGTAATAAATTACATATTCCCAAGTCAACAAAGTAGGGGACAACTACTGGTAGGCTTTATGATTACTATAAACATGTTCAATACATGTATATATATACAGAAAAGTAGCGCAAATGATTTATGCAAAGCATGCAGTTGTTGATGTAATGGAAATACATATCCCTTGCATAAAAATACCTACACAAGACATTATACGGCAGTGACATGACCAAATTTGATGTTGCTGGTTTGATATAATAATTGTTTCAAAAGATCAATTTTAAACACTTAGATAAGTACAGGTATATACAGGTATGTTTGTAAAGTAAAGGATATTAATGCACCAAAAAGCATAAATGATAACAGGAAAACGATGATCGCTTGAAGCCTTCAAATGGATTGACTGTTGAGTAGTTGTTTTTCAAGGTAAAGTTTGTGGTTGCTTATGTGCCCTAGGAATATGCTGTCTCCGGGACTCCAAGTCTAAACTGCTACATGAAGCACCAAGGGCAAAATCAAATACTCTGTTAAATAATGAGACTTGAAATGTACAATTTAGCAGATAGATTCTCTCGTCCGTGTAGTTAGTATAAGTCACTATAAGAACTCGATGCTCTAAATATTCCGTATATATTAAATACTCTATAGAAAACATTATGTTTAAAGCATCAAATTGAATGAAACAAACTACGCAAAGTATGTACTTAAATGCCACCAACATGTCTGAAACGTTTATTTAGGGTATATTACATGAAGATTTACCTTATTAAAATCATCCTACTCATGCCTGTAGAGAACGAGCTTCTGAGAAATGACACAATCTTGTATAGCACTACCCCCTCCCGCTATGGCTACGCCACTGGCTTCAGGCTTTTAGAAATTGATACCATTGCAGTTACTTTGTATTTTATTTCACAATATTTTGAAACTGTTGTCACACCATTTTTTATAATCGGATAAAAGTTAGTAATAAATTACATATTCCCCCTTCCATAAAGTAGGGGACAACAATTGGAAGGCTATATGATTACAATAAACATAATCAATACATGTATATAGGCAGAACAGCAGCGCGAAGGATCTATGCCAGTTTCCATAAGTGACTGATGCAGTCGTTGATGTAATGGAAATACATATCCCTTGCATAGAAAAATACACAAGACATTATACGACAGTAACATGAGCAAAAATATTTGTATGTTGCTGGTTTGATATAATAATTGTTTCAAAAGATCAATTTTAAACACTTAGATAAGTAGAGTTTATTCAGGTTTATTTTTACAGTAAAGGATATTAATGCACGAAAATGCATAAATGGTAACAGGAAAACTAAGATCGCTTCAAGCCTTCGATTGATTTGACTGTTGCGTAGTTGTTTTTCAAGGTAAAGTTTGTGGTTGCTTATGTGCCCTAGGAATATGCTGTCTCCGGGATCTCGAATCTAACCTGCTACGTGAATACCCAAGGGCAAAATCAAATGCTCTGTTAAATAATGAGACTTGAAATGTACAATTTAGCAGATAGATTCTCTCGTCAGTGTAGTTAGTATAAAAGTCACTTTGAGAACTCGATGCTCTAAATATTCTGTGTATTGAATACTCTAGGGAAAAAACCCCATCATGTTTAAAGCATCAAATTGAATGAAACAAACTACGCAAAGTATGTACTTAAGTGCCACCAACATGACTGAAACGTTTATTTAGGGTATATTGCATGAAGATTTACGTTATTGAAATCATGCTACTCATGCCTGTAGAGAACGAGCTTTTGAAAAATGACACAATCCTGTATAGCACATTTCCCCCCATTTATTGTACATATCAAGACAAATTCTTTTTTCCACCTTACCATCTGGTTGAAAACATTCTGCAAAAGTGACTTGATGATGTTCGTTTTAAATAATGTCACTGAATATATTGGTAATGAAGTCTTTCCCAGACTTATAGCAATTGCCTAACATTGATCTAGATAATCCATTGACTCAATAGATAGTACAAGATTGCTATAGATGAATGACAACTAGTTTGATTAGGAACCGAAGATGATTGTCATTACATCTGAATAGTGCGTAACATAGATATTACTTATAATCGAATTACAAGACTGCTATAGATGAATGACAAATAGTTTGATTAGGAACCGAAGATGATTGTCATTACATCTGAATAGTGCGTAACATAGATATTACTTATAATCGAATTATACTAACAAACGAAATTCATATTTTGTCATATTTTCATATTTTGAAACTAAACCACATTAGAATGTACAGTCCCAATAGATATTGCTCAAATGTAAACATCTGTTTAACATGGTTTTCCTTTGTAAAACATTCGGAGCTTAAGGGGATATACATCTTAAAAACATAATGAAAATACTATTTGCAATTTTGCGAATATACGTCTGAAAAAGGGGGAACACAAAATTAAAATAATATTTGCATTTTTGAGTTTTTGCACGTCTGGTTGTCAGAATATTCTACTCCGAAAACATCAAATTGTCTTTAGCTTAAATGTTTGGGATACCACGGAAATGGCGGTTATATGTTGGAGTTTAAGCATCTTATGGGAAGACAAATTTTGAAGTCATCTTTATGCAATTATGCAAACAAATTGTGTAACAAACGAAAACAGAATAATGAAGAGTTGCTTTGGGGCAGTTATTAATTCATGCGTTTTTATAATTTTCCAATAAAATATCGTTTTACTTAATTTTTGTTTGCAATGTTAAGGATCGAATTGCTAAAACAACGATATTTTTAGAGATGATAATATCAGCAGACAATCTTCACTTTATTGTTTTTAAATTTGGGGCCTCCTCAACTCCGCACACTCATTATTTGCGGCCTACCCAACCCCTATTTTAGTTTAAAGCGCAAGAAGTTGGGAAAACTCGTTTGGAGGCTGCAAAAAAAGATTTTGGATCAAGGTAGGTATGACTGAATAAGATTGTTAACATTAGATGTTGCTTGTTGAAATGCACTTGTGTACATGGTACACGTGGTTAATAAAATATTGCAAGTGCAAGATTTTGAGAAACAAAAAAGCTATAGAGAGTCAGCACACGGAGTAATAGATTTCCTCTGAACAGTGGCGTAGCCAGACCTTTTGGTCAGGTGGGGCAAACGGATTTCGTCCCCATGGCAAGGTTTTCGCACATATTCTCAGTAGTTTTGGGACACGTTTACCCGAAAACCTAGCTACGATCTTATGAATAATTCAAAATACTTGTCGGTAGAAAATGTGTGATCCTAAAGAAAAATTATTCGAAAATTTTAACCCTGTTCATTAAACACACATTTTTGGTCTGTAGTATAATGCGGCTAGCTTTCCCTTTAAAGAGAATTTTTATTACAG
>JXSR01S067169.1:97490-108561 GCA_000969725.1 Ophiothrix spiculata | reverse complement strand
AAATGTCAATTTGACCTAATTTGAAAAGTTGAAGTCCGATTGGAACCAAACTTGGGTTTATGGATGTAATATAAGAACCCTAATATGTTGATGAGGTCAAAGGTCACATACTAGGGTCAAAGGTCATTTGAGGTCAAGTTGTAAAATAGGCTGAAAATGTCAATTTGGCCTTATTTGAGAAGTTGAAGTCTGATTGGAACCAAACTTGGTTTGTGGATATAATATAAGAACCCTCATATGTTGATGAGGTCAAAGGTCACATCTGAAGGTCAAAGGTCATATGATGTCAAATTTCCCTAAACTTTCCATTTTTCTGATCGCGTCGGCCAGGGGGATCGTGTGGTTCCGAGAACCAGTATTTTATTTTTTCTCTCGATGCAAACAAAAATAAAAAAGCAACAAATCTCCTGAAAACCTAAAAAAAAAAAGAAATGCGGTAAAATTTGAATTTTTAACCCTATGCGCGCGGGCAGCTGAGACAGAGTTCTTTTTTTCTTTGGCCTTATCAAGAAGTTGTGTCCTTGCCTGCATGAAAATTGTGTCTTGAGCATGATGATTTTGTTAGAAAAAGTATGTTGCACTGAAATGCTGTTGCTTTATTTTGTACAGTTTATATATATATGCTAAGATCTACCATAAATACTTAATTTTAATTTCTATTCATTAATTTCTCTTACGTAGCAGCTTTTCTACTTCAAATTTATTTGCATTTTTATACAATATTCGTATTCTACTCTTGCTGTATGATTTGTTATTTGTGTATTTTACACCAATAGCTGCCTCTTTGTAATGTATTATATCTTGTAGGGTTCTAGCCAACCAGCCAACCAATTTTAGTTCCACTTGAAAAAATGTAAGAAATTTTTTTTTTTTTTCAACTTTTATACTGATTTGTTATTGATTTTGAAACTTTTGGACAGTTGGTTATTTAGACTCAAATTAACTTAAGCAGAGATGTGACCAATTTCATTCTATTTGTACTAAAATTCAGAATTTTTGTGATATTACAAAAAGTTCAATATTTTTTTTTTTTTTTTGGTTTACCAAATATCCTTAGGCATTATAAAAAAGTTTATATAGTCATCTAGCCATCAAAAGTGTTGAAACCCAGACACCCCCTCTTAATCCCCCATCCCCGATATGTGTGACAATGCTCGTTTCAATTGCATCTTTAAATATTAAATATATGTATGCATCTCTGCTTGACTGGTCAGCCAGCTGGAAATTAGGGTGTGTCCACCACTACCGGTACGGTATGGCTAGAACCTTGTTGATCTATAATTTGCTAATTTGCAAAATGTTTATTTTGTTTACAAATTATCTGCTTCTTTCTATATATATTGTTTGTTTTCTCTGCCTATGCATGTAATTTTGCTTAATGTCAAATTTGTGATGGCATCCAAAATATTTTGTTTTCCCCAACAGCATCAGTACCAGCTCCAGGTGGTGGTAGCACCCCTGTTTTACCTCCCCCTGCATCTCAGCCACCCGCACCTCCCGTAGCACCCTCCTCTGCTGCGGCTCAGAATCCAGCAATTGCAGCAGCACTTCAATCAGGGTCAACGCCAACAACTCCTCCACCTGTGACGGATAACGAGAAAACCGAAATAAAAGCGCCATCATCGGACCAAACCAAACTTCCTGATATGGGTTAGTATGTAGAGTATTTGTCACCCGTGCAGGGATATAATTTCACTGAAAGTTAGGCTATACTCGGCCTCCACACAAATATTTTTTTGCTACTAAACATTTGGTTGTGTTGTCACCAAATAAGTGTGATTAAATTAAAAGTATAGACCAGTAACAAGTGTTTGATGCTGGTTCAATTACTTTGCTTTGATACAATTTGACACATGTGCAATCTAGTGCGAAGTTTAATTTGCGTTTATCTTGTTGTTGAAGGTATTATATTTGAAGTCTCTCGTCAGTTTGACGTCAAAACCAAATGTTTGGTAGCAAAAAATATTTGCACCCCCTTGGAAAATATTCTGGTTACAAGCTTATGAATCATAGAAATAATTAATTTTGTAATTTTAAACTTAAAATTTAAGAACTAAACAAATGTGAAAGTTTGTGTCATTGTTACATTACAATAGAGTTAATATTCATATTTTTGCTAAATAGCCTGGTAGAGTATATCAGGGGTGTGAGAGTTCAGCTTTTTAGCTGATTTCAGCTCTTTTCTGCCTTCAAAAAAAGTCATAATTTCAGCTTTTTCTTTCATTTTCAGCCTGTTTGGGGCATTTTCAGCTCTTTTTGTCACCTGACTCTCAAAACCCCTGGTATATGCCACCTATACATCAACTTGATTCACAGCTAGCGTGCTATATGCCAAATTGGCAGTGTTTTCCGGTATGCACTGCAATAACGTTTGTCTGCTAGGGCTCACCATATCATAATACAATCTTTTGATTGCTACCATCTGACTACCCTTTTTGCCTTAATTTACTGGAAATGGAACGTTTTAGTGAACAATTTGTACACAAGGTTGAAAAACGTAATGCCGCATGCACTAGAGTATCGTAAAAAAATGGTGATAAAACAAAATTTAAAAGGTGTAAACTTTTTCTGATCAACTCTCTGCTATATGTTGCACAAAGTTTGTACAGATGATTTCAAATCCTTACATCCTGGAATAACCTTTTGCATTATTAACACAAAATGTTCATCAGGACACTAGATTTACATTGCATCACTTGTCTCAAATTGCCAAAATGAATCTAGTTGTGTTATTTCTGGAGATAAAAAGGCGTTTCCTCCCACTGAGAACAGCCTTGCTCTATTAAGGGAGTTGTCTTGCAGCCCCAATTAAGCACCGATCGGTTCCAATATGTTCCTTCACAATAAACATGAATTTGCATCATCATGATATGCCTAATATAACATTAATGATAGGTAAATAATGTTCTCAGGCAACATGATGAAACTCGTATAATGGATAGTCAAGTCATGCTCTTGTTTTGAGTTGAAAGAACTGATGTTCAGAGGGTTGGGTTTTCTGAAATCCCCTAGGAAGTTAAAAATCGGTACCTGATGCCATCTTATAATTTAGTACAAAGTGTGCGACTTTACTGTACCTCCGTACTTATGCAGAAAGAGTTCGTGTGGTTCTAGTTGAATGGTGCGGGACTCCGAATCAGTGGGTCGCGATTTTCGAGCCCCGCTGCGGCCAACGGGTTATGTCCTTGGGCAAGACATTTAATCTCGATTGTTTAGTCGACCCGAGCGATATTGGGGGAGCTGTTATGGGAAACATTACAATCTAAGTGTGGATAGGGTGTACGTTTGGCCGAAGACTCCTAGTTGAAGCGAAATGATTGTGAAGGTGACTTGGTGGCTTCAAATGATTGTGACGGTGACTTGGCGGAAGCATAATAATCTGAGAATTTGTTCACAAGTTTGGTAGCGTTAAACAAAAGCTGTATATTATTATTAGAGAAGCAACCTCTTCTGAAGACAAGCTTGGCTTGAACAGGAGGACCTGAATCAAAAGTTCATGTTAGTACCAAGTTGATGATATCGACATAGTTGTTATGATGAACATAACATTCTGATGTTATTAAGATTTGCCAAGAAAAGCACCTTCCCTACTGAGTTCCAGTATGCAATACATGTGACACCAATTCTTCTGTCTTGTTTTTTGTCTGCGACCTAGAAATTGCTAGTCCTAAGAAAACCCATCACGTGCGGACCCCTACATGTTACACATTCACATGTCTTTTTAAATCAATTTAGGCCTGAGGAAACCTGAATTTAATTCGTAATTTCTGTTATGAAATTACAAATTTTACCGCATTTCTTTTTTTTTTTTTAGGTTTTCAGGAGATTTTTGCTTTTTTATTTTTTTTATTTCATCGAGAGGGAACAAAAGATTAAAAACGTCGCGAAGCGGCCGCGAAAAAAAAAATAGTGGCCGAAAAATGCAATTAAAAAAAATTAGGGGGTATTTCCGCATCCGCGTAGCCCTTTTTTTCTTTAAAAAAAAAAAAAAAAAAAGCATAGCGCTTAAAGTTTTGACCTTCAGTAAGCCGAGACAGAGTTCTTTTTTTTTTTTTGGCCATAGCAAATTCAATATAAATATACTCATTATTGATATATTTCAGTTCCTATCAGGAACCTTGGTCAGTCAATACTGGTTTGATGTGGTGACTGGCAACATTGGCAACGACTTGGATGACGTCATGTCTTCTTAGGTTGCCAATTCTTGTCTAGTTTGTATTGCCCCTCGTCCTTGTTCATTAAGTAGTGTCCTCTGCTGTTAATCCAAATTGCCTCTCTGAGCCATCTAGTGGTCTTGTCCCCTTCTTGATCTATGGTTTTGTCATTGTCCCAGTCAATGATGTGAATGTTTTTTGCGATATGCTCGGCGGTTGCAGAACTCGGAGACTGATATCTTTCTCTGAAACGAGTTAATTTCTTATTACTGATCTTTTCTGTTTCTTCATTGTGTTTGTTGAGTCTAAAAACTGCACTAAAGTTCAAATGTTTTATGATGTTATCCTAGTGTATTCACATCATTTTGAAAATGAAATCTGACAAGTCAACTATATCTGGATACAAAGATTTTGATACCCCAGTACACTATTGTCCGGTATCCTGTTTGCTTACAATGCAATCCCGCTCCCCAATATTATGATGCAATATTTTAGAAAAGCTAAAAGCGTGTTATCCCCACCAACAAACTAGTCACTTTAATCAATCATATCCCTATCGCATTTTTGTTGATCGTGTGTGAAGAACGCTATGATATCATTAAATTAATACCAATACTTTTTCTGGTCGTCAAAGAGGTGACAATTATTTTTCAGTTTAATAATAAAATTACAAGACATTCTATTTAAGATAAGTTTATCAAATTAATTTGTGGGGCTGGAAATCAAATGAAATGAAAAGGGGAAGTTTAATTATTTGGATTGCAGTTCAATGAAAAGACCTCCGAGCTACAAGACTTTATATAGATGTGTTATTGAAATAACTGAGCTCTATATAGGCTAATATAAACACTCTTTTTCTGCCTGGGGATAATTTAATGGCAACGCACGACTTATAACAGACCAGCCATAGTGTCACACATTTGCCAAAATTCTCATAAATATGCCCATCTAATATTCTCATAATTAGAGGCCACGGTTCAAACTTGGATTTATTCAACTTTGTTATACTGTGTAATTAAATTTGTTTTGACCATATAAAGATATTGTTCTTTGCGTACTCTGGCAACAAAATGGTAATTTGACTGAGAATGCGGCTGTCGAGCCAGTCAAGCGTTGTTCTTTACTTACGCATAATTTGGCGGAAAAATGTAAGATGCTTATTGCGTTGTAGTCAAGTAATAGTAGCGCGCGACAGAATGCACAGCTGAGTCACTACACACTCGCGCAGCGTCGGTCTAGGCATAGAGCCCGTGTGGCACAATCCCTTAACTTAGCAGAATTTTTAGGGTGCAAATAGACCTGTTTCCTATCTGTACTTTCTTTAATCTATGGTTCTTTGCATCAAATATATACTTTAATATGACAATATGAGAAAAGGTTTCCTTTATGTATTTCTTTGTTCATGGGGGAAAATCTGGTTTTTCACATAGAAAGATTGATTGAATAATGTTTTGTCAATATGTTTACTTTTTTCTCTGATTCCACCCTTTTCCCAATCCCTCTAGATTGTGTAACCATTTTATGGCATGTAGACCTTAATTAGGATGACGTTAAACTGGAAATAATTCATTTTAGATTTATAAACAATTAGAAAAGAATCTGTTGTAGAAAAAATATTATTTTACCAGCCTGCAATAAGTAATGTAGTTTTGTGATTTTACCAATTTTAAAACAAATTGACCATATACGGTTTTGGAAAGATGGTGTAAATTTTGAAGCAATATATATAAATGTTTTCTGTAAAATGAATTCACTAGACAACCAGAAAGTTATTTAACAAGTTTCAACTTTGTCATTTAAGAACCATCTGTTCTAAAAAGTGACAACGAATTATGACGTTATTGTGCTAACTGGGTGACATAAATTTTTTGTCTACCAACAACCAGTCTTAATTTACCATCATAGCCATTAGCTCTATATCCTCTAATCAAAAAGCTTTTTATCTCTTAAGTGAACACCAAGACAATCAGATATCAGATAATTTACATACTAGTATTGCTCCTCCTTAAAGATAGACCATTTACAGACCTACGTGATTTATATAGAGCATTTGCTTGAGCATCAAGAGCATTGTCCTTTTTTCATAGTTATCAGTCTGAACAATTTGAATCGCAGACCTCTTGCTCCACAATGGCAATGTCCAGCTATGTCAGACCTAGCTCTGAGGATTGATTTTAATTTCAAAATATGTTTGGTTTGAGAAATACCAGGTTTAGGCCCAGAAATACTAGGCCTACATTGAATGAGATTTTAGTAAATTTTAAAATGATATTACAGTTGGTCTTCAGACAATTCTATATAAAGCAGCTGTTCTATACAGAGTTCTGTCCTCCCCGAGTTCTACCCTCCCAGAGTAAAAATCCTAGGGTATATTCAAGTACAGTATTTAGAAGGGCCAGATAGTAATGGTATAGAAAGGGTAGTGTGACAAATCTTTTTAGTCTATTTTCAGCTCTGAACCAGAGCTATGTCAGACCCTGCTTAGGCATCAATTTGCTGTCTGTGTCAATTGTCTTTGATTTGGTTAAAAAAAATGTAAGAACATTTTATTTTTAGATATGCTATATATTTTATCAATAAATCCTTGGTCCTTTCAATAAGCTAAAATGTTAAAAATAAACATTTGGGAGTTTTATTCTGAAACAAAAAACCCAAACCCTAATTGTTGCAAATGTTCAGATTAGTTGATGAAAATAACATTGCAAGTTCTTATTAGGTCTTATTTGGTATGCTGCTAGACCTGTCATACATACTAGACAAAATGCTGGTGTACATATCCGCTGGTATCGGGGATTCGCTGTCAAGCTGAAGCATTCCTCCTTCCTTACCCCCCACTTGGGTACTTAGTACGTCGCACTCGACTCCACATGATTGCACAAATAGCCTCACAGTGTATATCATACGGTACCTAAAATCGGGTGTGCAAAGCAAAAAGACGGTATGTACCAGTTAACAACAGAGTAGATATTTCTATAGAACATCCAGTTTTACTCCAATCCACTCCCTTGTTAGAAGGTTGTATGTGTATATGTCTAATATAGTAGATACTGTCTTTTTATATGGAAAAGCAGCATTGATTGTCTGCTCAATTCTGCAAGAGTCTTGCAGGGTAAAAGGAAGTACCTTGCATATACAAGGGGTATCAAAAAGTTTAAAACTTTAGCCAGAATGGGTGGAGCTATACCAATGAAATTTTGTCAGAATAGTCACAATAATGGTCTGTGGACAGTCAGTCAGTTAAAAGTGGGAGAAATGTGTTACTTTGCACATTGACTTTGCAAAGATGCCTTACGTATCTTGTAATAAAATATCATTCCTGTCTCTATTTTTTCTGGGTAAAGTTTAAAACTTTTTGATACCACTTCGTATTTTGTCCTGCATATACTGCGTTCTTACTCAGCAAGGCAGGCTTGCATACCCTTCCTTACCCCCTGCCCTCGTCACATCTCTATGACACTTATCAGAACATAGTATTGCAAATAGCCCGGTGTTGTACGCCCGGCGGTGTGGTGAGATGCGGCAGGTAGACTCCCTTAAGATAATCACTAAGTGTTGATTCCTGGTAAGATAAACACGGATCTTGACAAGCCTGGCACTAATGCTTATTTTGCAATCTGAAGTGCACTGATCACTAAGGGGAATACTTCCTATTGCATATTTCTAAATGTTGAGGAATTCATTTCTGTTAAATATAAAAAATATATATAAAATGGTCATTTAGAAACTTATGATAGTTTATTTTTAAATGTCCAATATTTTGTTGATTATGACATAAGTGAATCAAATGAAATGTACAAATGAACTTTTATTTGATGTTGCTTCGGGTAACCATTCTCAAAACTTCAAATCATTAAAAAACTCAACATTATTTTTTTGTTAAATCTGATTTAAATGAAAAATAGGTCAACAACCTTCACTAAACTGTTTGGTAGTATATTGTAATTTGTAATCTAAAGGTAGCAAATTTATAAAGTATAATAAGATGAGTTTTTTAAAGAAAGAAAGAGGGTTTAATCTTGCCCTTAAACATTTGCTTTGCACAGGTATTGGTATACTTATCAAGAAATTCCCTCTCATTTCACAATCACATATTCCCTTCTCTTCCCTCATGTAACTTGGCAATCTGTATCAATCATTACATGGCTCCACAGTAATTAAAAACAATTCTCTCCCAATCTATGGATCAAGAAGACAACGCGATGACACCAACTTCCGATTAAGGGTGGAAAAGGTTGTGGCTCACTATTAAGTGGAAAAGGCTAATCTAAAAAAATATGCTGAACTTGTTTCTTGAGCAACATGGCTTGTTTATCAAGAAAATGGAGATATTTGCTCTATAAGGCCGCATAAAAAAATAAGTTGTTTCTCTTTCGAAGTTTATTCAAAATGTGAGGAGGGAGGGAGGTTGTTTTTTTAAGGTTGGGGAGAGCCTGGGCAATGCAGGTTTATCCTTGATAAATGTTGACTGCACATTCAGTTGCTGTCAAAACTCTTATGTGATATGGATAGATGTTGGTTTGATGACAGTTTCAACGTTAAAAACATCAAAAAATTCAAAGAATCCTTTAAAAAGGAAAGCAGGGTCTTGATACTTGAACGATTTTGCTCAATTTTTAACATCTTTTTAGCATTTTTTGTAACAAAAAAAAATTAGTGCGGCACCAAAAAGTGAGGAGGGAGGGGATGAGAAACAACTTTGTTTTTTATGCGGCCTAATATATTCATCCAAGTGGTGTTAACTGTAGAATATTTTGAGATTTTAAAAACATGTGGTTCTTGAAATTTTTCTTTTGTTGATTTTCACCCAAAAATATATTTTAGCCAGAATGGATGATGGTAGTTTGTTTGGGCTAAACTTGAATCTATTTCAGATTTTTTTTTAAATGAAACAGATGAGATATACACTTATCATAATTATAATTTTAGAATAGATCATGTTGAAAATACACATAAAAAGGTTATATTCTCTGAGGAGACTAGAATGTACACCCAAGATATATCTGTATGAAGAAATTAGATGAAATCATTAAGCGCAAAAGGCAAATTGCCCGAGTGAAAAAAAGAAAAGAAATAAAATATCACATTAGATAGTGAAGATGTGAGATGAGTGGCCATTTGCTGTTAGCCTTATCATAACTTGAATTAATTTGAAGAAAAGGCTCTGACCGAACCATACAAATAGCCAGATTCAATCCATTAATGTATTCAACAAAACTTTGTATTTTGACTTTCATGTGGTATTTATGATGAGTAGGGATGTAAGTTTTCTGCATTTTTGCAGAATTCTGCAATTTTCTTTCACTTTCTATTAAAAAATAATTGCAGTGTTTATGCTATTAAGAGCACATTTTGTGAATTTTCTGCAATTTTTACGCTCATCAACTTACATATCTGTATGAGGTACTATTAACTGTGTTAGCTACAATTGAATCGGTTTTCTCACCAGCCTGAAACGGACTTTAGAAATCTTCTTAGATGGCTAGTGCTAAAAACGAGAGGTTTCCATCATTTAGCTACCTTTGCCTAGTCAACCACCCTAGCCTTGTCTTTATTGTCACTCACTTAGAGAGTTTGACAAGTTCAACCCACATAGAGCTTATGTTATTCTAACTTATCAAATACTTCCTCCACCAGAGAGCACCCCTAATGAGCTGCAAATTGCTCTCAAAACTGATGTCAATTGAAAAGTGTTCCTCTAAATGTCAAAAATGACTGGCAACTGGGCTAATAAGGATCCAGGGAGAGGGGTGTAGATTTAATGTATGTGGGTAGCGATCAAATTTGATGGATTAGCGGTGCTAAATGCTAATCAATAGGAGTCCTATATGGGGATGAAATCACTGCCTAGGCAGCGCCCCTTTGGTGGCTTGGTATAGGTGGACACGGGATTGGGATGCGAGAGGTCCCTGGTTCAAGCCCCGGTGGAAACCACCAATTTTTGACACCATTATTTCAGAGGAGAAAAGGGGTAGGTAGGAGGTTAGGGTTAATGACAAAATGGCAAGACAGGAAGCATGTTTAGAAAATTTAGTTGACGTTTTGGTTATTTTATTAGTCTATTATTTGTTTATTTATCCTCTTGGAAAAATGTCTGAACCCCAGGCCTTGATGCTTTTCCTCTTCCCAAACCCAATGATGCTTCCCATAATTGCCACATGTGAGCAAGCCTTCATTGTCAGGTTTTTTTACGGCTGTGTGCAAAAATGAATTTTGCAAAATTCTTCACAAAATGCAATGCAATGCATTTTTTTTTTTTTTTTGCTTGTTTGTTTTTGTTTTGAGGAGCAAAAAACTGCTATACAAAATTGCAAATTGCTATACAAATATGTATGTTGCATAGCACAAACTGCTGTGCAAAAAATTGACTGAATTTGATCACTCTTTGTGGGGCATAAGTGAGCTTTTAACACAAGTTACATTTCCAAAAAAATTATCTTGGACATGGAGCCCATTATTTACAAATTGTATTTGTAAACATGGATCATTTTTTCCTAAAACGAAGCGAAAAATTTGATCCGTGTGGTAGTGCATAACCCTATATTTGGCTAGAAATCCTATGAAATAGGTACATTTGCTTTAAAAATTATCCTTGGAAAATGTTAACGTGTTTGCAATCTCAAACTAAATCCGGGTAACCCCTGTCCTCTGATAAGTTTGCAATTTCCAGCAGAGATCGTCGATGACACGTCTTGTGATTTTGATGTGTAGGGTGCATATCTGTACAGATCTAGTGAGAAATCCTACCTGAGGGTGTGTTTTATAGAATCCCATATATGCCTTCTTATTTTTGCTGAAATGTCAACCCATATGTGGCTTTGTCCGTGTTTATACACTACGGGGTAAATGGGCAAGTTTGTTTTACTCCTGCTTAGCAGACGATGTGTTTGTATTATCAGTGTCAGTCGTGATTTTCAGCA
>JXSR01S067169.1:49949-62553 GCA_000969725.1 Ophiothrix spiculata | reverse complement strand
AAAGGTGGAAGGCGGAGGCATTGTGATCGACACTCTTGTGTCGAGAACCGCGTATTCTAGTTTTTTCTGTTATGGAAAGACAATGGTCTATTTTACTTATAATTAAAAACAATTTTACAGGATGTATCATACTTTTTGAAATGGAATCACTTTAATCCCTGTAAACTTCTTTTTGATACACCCTGTAGATAAATACCTCACAATAATCATATGAACTCCATGAATTGAAGATGTTACAACTATTAAAAAGGACTATCAGTGAATTAGAACCCACCCAAATCTCCTTGGTGTGAAGATCATGTCGGGAGGTAAAAGTACAGTGACTGGAAGTAGCCCGACAAGAAGATATCTGTTATAATGCGTGGGATTTGTCTGGGATTGGCCCCTTAAATAGATCTCTTGTCAATTAACACCGTCAGAAAGGCACAGTATGTTGGCTTTATGCGACAAGATAAATTTAAGGAGGACCAATGGATTTTGCAGGTCAGGTGATTTAACAGATTATCTTAGAACCAAATTCTGCATACATGCATGTAAAGAATGCAATTGGTCTGTGATTTTCAATTTAAAAATTTTGCTGTCTGAATCTTTGCAAATTTTGACTTTTTGTACCTTAAATCAATGGTATCTATCCATTTCATTTTCTGTCAGACAAAATCTGAAATCAAGGTGTCTGTTCCACGCGTACTGGTACGCATTTGTTTTGATTTCGCAAGTGTCGGTGACCCCCACTGACAAAAAAATTTGATGGGACGTTTTTGAATCAACACTAAATAATGTCACTTTTGCCACATTTCCCATAGACCCCTGCACTAGTTTTTCCCAAAAAAACCTCCAAAAATGCTGTTTTTAAACCGACTCGCATGCAAAAACGAGTCAAAATATCATTCACGCCGATTTTTAAGTAGAACATTTTGGGCAGATCTATCATGGACCAGACACCTTAAAAAGTATTTTTAACCGTATTTGACTTGCTGGTAATGGTGTGAAATAACAGCGACATTTATACATATGTAGGGTTCTTGATTGGGTAGACTGAGAAAATTGATGCTTGGCTCAAAGTTGGATGTGAGCTTAATGTATAATGTATCCTATTACTAATCTTATCTAATATAAACTGACAGATAACGCCATCATTTCTTCTATTTATTCCAAATTTCTTGATCCTAACTTCATCATGGCTTAATATATAGTGACAGATATATCATCATATGATCCAGTTTATTATTATTTCTTTTGATGACGCTTTTTTTTTCTTTGTCACTGCCATCTGTGGGGCTATGTTTTTGGAATGAAGTGTGGCATGTCTAGTCTGTACAACATGGAAAGGGCGGTGTACTCCTAATCGTATTAGGCCAAAAATAAAAAATTGTTTGTTCCACCTCAACGACTATGCCAGCAATGGTGCAGGCAGGTCGAAAACTTTTTTTTTTTTGGGGGGGGGGGGGTCTGGGCCTTTACTTTTCAGAAATCATCAACACTACAAGTAAAAAGGTTACCAGTGTACCCTTATAGGACTTAAATTGGGATAATTTTCAATTATATGCCTTCAGAAAAAGTTATTGTTTTCCAAAAGCTTTTCATTCATTTCAACATCTAAAAAATTTGACGGAAACACACTCTTTTTCAGGGTTTTGTTCATTATTTACGGTATACTTTGGTACAGTAAAGATATACAAGATTACCAAAATTAGGCATTAAAAGGACAAACAATTTTTTTTTGTTATAGCCAAATACTTCTTTGTCACATTTTATCCAAAATGATTGCCAAAGTACATGATACTGTGTAACCTAGCCATTATATATTTCTCCATTTGTGATGACTTGGAACAATACATGATGTTCAGGAAGAATGAGTAACTGTTTTAGATCTTGTAGGGGACCCATGTAGACACTATGTGCAATTTTTATGACAGCTTGTGTGTGTCAGTGTACTAGGAAAATAGATACTAAGGTCTGTATGCACAAAACAAGTGAGACTTGATTTGTTAAAAAATAACGCACTTTTTGGAATTTGTGATAATGTATGTCCTTGCTTTAAGATTTATTTTGAAATTTCTATGATTTGATCATTTTTCTGTTTTGGAAAATTTGCTTACTTTTCATAAAGAACAAAATATTGGTTTATCCATAGTTAGTCCCAGAAAAACCATTTCCTCTAAAAATGTCAATGATCTAAAATCGACCAATGAATCGTGATATTAAGGTACCAGTATCTTTAACCAAAAGCATGAATTATCAAAAAAAGTATTATTTTTCAATATTTCAAATTTCACTTAGTCCGGTGCTAAATTTAGTCCAGTTTTGTGCATACGGACCTAAAGGTCAAACCCTTTGTATTGCCAACCCCCTTTGTGTCATGGGATACAGCATATCCATATTTCAGGAAAAAATATAAAATATAGTTTCAAAATTAGGAGATCATGAATACATTGACATTGTTGAAATAAAATTTGGAAAATTTTACTGCAGCCTTTACTGAAACGATTGACTTCAATGTTGATTTTGTCGCAGCCCTTCAGTTTTTTCTTGCAGCCCTTAATATACTAGATTTTCTATCCACACAGCAAAATATAAAACAGAATTTTAAGTTTTGAATTGAGGATGTTCTACAGATATGATGTGGGGTGTTGATCATAAGGCCTTCAAAAAATTGTTTGTTTGCCCTCCGCGACTGACCCTAAAATGCCAAAAATTTGGGTCGGGTATTTTAGTTTTTTGGGTTTTTTTACAAACACCTAAAATATGAAAACTCAATATTTTCAAACAAAAAATGTAAAATTTAGCAGTATAAAGTCACATTTAGTAGTATAAAATGCAAATTTACTCTAAATAATGACCCACAATCTTTGATGAAGCCCTGCATTGCTTGGTATTCGTGATAAAATCCATGGAATGAGATCATTCTTTAAAATATTTGTGCAGAGTAAAAAAAAAAAGATCGACCGACCCAATATTTTTATTTTTCTACTGGAGGGCAAACAAACAATTGATTTGTTTGGCCTAAGTCAAGTTGGATGGATAAGATGTATTGAAAGATCCAAGTACAGCCATTAACTTGAAACACTGACTAATACCTTATAATATAGCTCTAAAATGGTTACTCTCAAAGGATTGTATATCATGTACACATTTTATGAAATATTTGGATATCAATGCAAGATTTGTGTTCACTCGCCAAGTTCACATTTTTGTGTATTTGTCCCCAGGAATAAAGTATTCAAATGGTTAATACAGTAGTCATTAGTTTGCTTACTTAAACCCCAACAAAGGAAATCAGACCAACAATTAAATGCCCCAAATATAGAGCGACACAAATTTGAGATTATTAGGTCATGACCTGATTCTTGATAGTGTTACAAAAATGGAATGGTAGACCTACAAATCAACTTCCTATCTACGGTGGCTGCTATTTTTTAAAGGGTCCCAAACTTCTTTTTGAACCAAATACACAGAGTACATCTGTAGCCACCTTTTATCGCCAAACATTCACTCAAAAAAATGATGACACTCTTGACTCCAGACATTTCCAAGTATGTTGTGATTCTCCTCCAAAGTATTTAGGACCCCATCCTCTCATTTGGATTAAATTATATAGCCCCTTTAAGTACAATTTGCTCTTAATTACCTCTTATTTTATGCTAATGGTGCAGTATACATGTATTTATATGAAGGGGCATGTATATTAAGAGTTGGGCAAACCCAGGTTGAAAACCAAGACCAAATTTGTGTTGAAAATTTAACCATTTCAGCCTGGGAATCACTGCCATATAGAAAGATGGTACAGGGATGTAAGGCCCTCAAGACTCCATTTCACATCTAGTCTGTTGCTAAATATGGTCCCTTTTCAGAGTTAATCCTTTGTTTCAAAGTCCCTGGTACAGCCAACAAAAGTTAAGATGCCTGCAGATTTTCAGCTATTCAATCTACAGCAAGTATACTTCGTTTCTGAAAATTGTATTTCAACTAAAAAATAAATACAAGGGATTTGTACCTTCTTGTTTATATTTCTGCATGACCTCAGCACAATTAACAGGTGTGCGCTGATCACCTTGAGCTCCACTCCACACCAAGCATTTCAAGTTCTGGGGCAACTGCTAGGGGCAGTGAACCTTGATCAGCCTGCATATAAACCATTGTAGCCCCGGATCAGCTCCCCGAGTTTTGTACAGGTTTCCACAAGACAATTAGCAGTTTATTCCTTGTCCCAGGGAATTTCAAGCGCACATAACATTTTGGTACTGCCAGCAGTGGTCCTGCTAAGGCTGTATGGCACGCCATTGGCACAGGAGTTGGGAAAATTGGTGCAACAGGTTCCTGAAAATGGTTGTAAAGATTGTTTTCCTTGCTTTAATTGGTCAATTTTTGGCATCAGGTCATGATTTTGGCAAAAGGACCTCTTCGGCTTTGTCAAAATTGCTCGAATTGGTGCAAAAAGCGTTAGCGGGAACACTGACTGCCAGGATTCAAACTCGGGACCTTCCACACCGTAAGTGAGCACACTACCATTTGAGCTGTCATGACTGCTTTTTGGTACAAGAAGATGTTTAAATGGATCTTTCCTTACCTCATAAATCCAAGTGAGCCCCCAACCATGTTTTCTACCATAAAAACATACAATTTCATACCATCTCAACTTAAGAATTGGAGCATATAGAGTGTGGAAACTATAGCAATTTAATGCTCTTATTTCAGTGTGATTAGATATGGTAAGCATTAAATACCCATATTTCCTGAGTTTGATATGCTAGCTCAATCAGCCAGGAATTGCGAGGTGAGTTTTTGAGATGGGTCAGGTCAGTGGATTGTGAATATTGATGCAGACGACGGTGGATATGCCTCTTACTTCTATATTTGATCATGAAAACCTTCCGCGGTGTCACGCGTGTAATTTCAATTATGTTAAAATAGTGCATCGAATAAACTTAAAATTCCTTTGCTACAAGTGGGGTTCACGCGGATTTAGAATAATACAATAATGTGTATCACTATAGGAGCACTTTTTTTTATTATTTGAATAAAGGTAAAAATAAAATTTTGTTACATTTTCAATACTAATGCGCCAATAGAAAGACACGTAAAATGTATCCTAAATTTGCGTTTTGGAAATCCCTAGCCCTAATTTTTACTAGCTTCTACTAAATCGCGGCCGCCCCCGCCTGTATTGATGTATCATTGACATCTGCCTGGGATCTTGCTATATCTTCTGACTGAGTTTGTTTTTGCAGGTTGTCATAGCCCTTAAGAAACTCATATGAATGGTCTGTTCCAGATGCATTTTAAATGTACACACCTAGATAACCAGTATTGGCTAAAACATGTATATTGACCAAAGAAGTTTTGAAACTAACAAAATGGGAAAGGTAAGGAAATAGATGGCAACTCCCAAACACAATTGTGACCCGTCATATCGAAAGGTACCTTAAGGTCGGCATAGTAAATTTCTCGTAAATGGGCCATTGACGCTGAGCATAGTCAAAAATCACGTCCAAGGCCAATTTCTAATTTCATCAGAAACATTAACTTTGAAGTGTATTCTATCATATTAACCAGGTTCCAACATCCAAAACATAAAACAAATGTTTTAAAAACTGATATAAAAATCCTTTCTCCATTCAAGTTTTACCAGTGCAGAAATTTTAATCTTGATTTTCTCAGAACTATAGTTTTCCGATACCTTTTACCAGTTTGGATGTAACTTTGCAATCGAAAATCCAATAACCAAAAGCAAGGTGTCATTTTAAAGCTTAAAATATAATCCTTCAGATGAGACCAAAAAATCCATTTTCATTTTGGGACCCTTAAGTTACCTTTCGATATGACGGGTCACAATTATGCAGTCTTAGGCTGTGTTCACACATATTAGTCATGACTAGTCATGAGCGGCTCTAGAGCGAGACAACTTAGCAGTTGTGTTCACACAGGGACACGACTTGCACGTTAAAACTGGTGTGTCACTTTTTGTCACAAGCGAGACGCTTTCTATATTGCGTTCACACTGGGATTTGCTTGTGAGTGGCTGACAAGCAAGAATATAGTCATGACCAAATTCTTCTGTGTGGACATACCTTTCTTTGTTTAAAGGGACTAGCCTAGATTCCATCTAGAATTAAAAACTTCTGGAAATAATCTAAATATAGCTAAAAAGTATAGTAAAATGCAAAAAACTGCAAAAATTTACACACAAATGGCTCAAATTGAGAGAGAACTAATTTGCAATATATCGTTCTTTGATGGCGGTGTGACTATCCTGTGTTTCCTAAATCCCAAATTTGTACCAATTGCAATTTTCTCCAATATTCCTCAAAATCATGGAAAACTACTTGTAGGTTATATTACTATAAACATGTTCTATCGAATTAAAGTAAAAAAATATGTAGTAAAACATTAGTGGGAAGAATCTAGGCCAGTCCCTTTAATGGTCTGATAATGCATGTACAGTGTTTTTGTACACATGCAAGAAATGTTGAAATTATCACCTCCAGCTTGTTCAAATCATAGTCTGAACACATTTTTGCAGACAAATTTACAGACATTTTTGCAGGATTCTTTTCTTTTACCATTCAAAATTCTTTCCTGGCTTGACCCGCTTTTCTTTTGCTCTGTTGTCTTGTATTCACAATACCTTGAACTATGCCAAGTGGATCCAGGCAGGAATTTGGTCAATATAACACAAGTGAGATGCGAACAGCGATAGCATCACTGTTTGGCTTTACCTGGCCTGTTGTGAACTTCAATAATCTTGTTGCTGTAAAAAATATTTCTCGGTTATGAATTGTTAGCAAATTTATTAGAGCAGATTGGCTTATTACACATGTGTAAGAAACAAAGCAACATTTTGTGTTGAAAGGTGAGGCACATGATCTTCATACAGCAGTTTTTGAAGACACCACCACCCCGATCTATGTGATATAAATGGACCAGTGGTACATTTTCAGACACCTGATCTGATCTTGGAAAAAGTAGATAAAAAGATCAACCTACTCGAAAATTGATTGATAACAATTGGTTTCTATTATCTTCGTGAATAGATAAATGGATTATTTTAGCAGATCAAACTCGTTGTGGTTCCTTTTTATCTACTTTTTTCATGATCTGATTAAGCCATGAGCATCTTTGGTCTTATGTTTTTTTGATACAAGTATTTTAGAGATCTTTTTAGAATTTAAATTGTGGCAAGCTACAATTTACAGCCGTTGGTCCCCTGTACGAATAGACTCCTTCATGGGGTATGCATGTTATGCAAGTACTTGTATCATTGATTGATTGATTGATCTCAAAAAGTGATTGCAAGATGAATATGGGTAAGTTTTTACTTCTTTCTTAGCTACCAAATAAATATATTGTGCGACAAGTCTGTGTTATCTTATATTCTAATCAATAATGGATGCTTGGTGTTGTAAACCATCAAACATTTTTATTCCTCAATGTGGTGTATTGATTTTTCATCACCATGCCTCTGTTATTATTTGAAAACCCACTGGAATTATATAATAGATTATAAGATCACAAAGACTTGTAGACTTTCAGACTATATGTGACGCGTTACATCAAAAGGTACAAGTTGTCGGCAAGGCCGATTTTGAGCTACGGCCGTCTGAAGTTGAAAATGAGTGAAAAATGGTCGGAAGGTGGATCTTTAGATATCGTAAAAAATGAGGTCCTTGAAGTATATATATTTTCAATGAATGAACTTTGTTTTTGAAAAAATACATTCTAAATGTGAAAAAAATGTGTTGTTTGTGACCAAGTCAGATCCAGTTTTCGCTGAAAATGTCCATGGGACCGTCACTTGAGTACCAAATATGACCAATTTGCACGGCAAATATCAGCGCATTCCGATTATTCTCCCTGGCAAATTGGTATCGCTGTCTTTGTTGCAGTCTATATAGTATATGTGCCAAATTTGGTGTCAATCGGGCAAGTAAAAGAATGGAGTTTTGAATGGTTCCTTTGAAAACCAGCAATATCTTGAGTTTAAAATTTTCATGATTTTCAAACGTGTTTTTCTCAGAAGTGTGCTTTTTAAATCCGTCAATGTTGTCATTCTTTAATTTGTCATAGCTCAGTCACCGAATGGCCGATGCCTTTAATTTTGGTATCATTTTAAAGCTGATTAAACAGGCTTCCAAGTGATACCAAAACCTCAATTTTGCTTTTTGGAACCAACATGTACCTTTTGATGTAAAGCGTCACATATAGTGACATCAATAACATTATGGTATCACTTTGTGTGAAATCCACTAGTTGCAGTCAGTCACACCAATTGATTTCTTGGTTGTATCGCTGTGATTTGTTGTCTCTCCAGATGAAGTCTCACTGCCATTATAGACTAACTAGGTATACACTGCCCTATGAAGGAGCATTCGCACAGGGGACCCACAGCTTTACGTGACTGTCCGACCACAGAGCAAGTAGAGTAAAGTTTCTTGCCCAAGGAAACATGGAGACGAAAACCGCCCGGCCTGGGGCTCGAACCCACAATCTCTGTATTACGAGACCTGTGCTCTAACCGCTCGGCCACGCTCCCCTCATAATAACAAAAATGTGATCCAAATTATATTTCATCAACTCCTACATTGACTTGTTTATACATGTATATCAGTATTATGATTCAGAATGAGGTTTGTTACAACATGATAAGTTAATTTCAAACTTATTTTTCAGCCTCCTGCCTATTTTGCAGTATTTATTTTAGCTGCTTAGCAGAGCCTATAATGTTTTTGGGTGAGGTATTAAAGGTGCAATTCATGATTTTGATGTGGCCTCTTTTCTAGCTAAATAAAAAGAAGAGTACAACATAAATATATACTTAAAATTTCACTTGATTCGGACTGTTCGTTTCTAAGTTACAAGCTTTTCAGCATTTTGAAAATCCTCATAGACTACTGTGTTGTAATTACTGTCGGGGCCCCGACAATAATTAGAAAATAACACATTTTCTCACTTTTCTCAAAAATGCAAGCACATATGAAAGAACGGTTTGGGGATCGTAACATATACCACTTGAGGATTCTTATAAGCTAAAAAACTCAAATTTGATAGAGGTGACCTTGAGGGTGAAAAGTGGATCATGAATTGCCCCTTTAAAGCTCAACTGACTACATCCAACATTTCACCAAGATTAAATCATGTTATAACATAATGGTTTATGTGTAGGTGTTTTCTTACAGCTTATGTTGAGGATTAATATGCCATAGCCTTGAACTTGAACAAATAAGGCAATATTATGTGAAATATTATACATGAAACCATTTAATGTTTCTGTGAAAACCTGTTATCCGTCTCTCTGAACCAGGATTTGTTTAGTTTGGATGTAGACGAAATATGAAACCAAGTTTGTTTGTTTATGTACATTTTCAGTGTTATTTAATATTTTGTATTTTGGAAATATTTATGTTGTAGCATTAAATGGATAGACATTTTTTGTAATGTTGTAGTTTGCAAAGGAGGCTGTATGGGTGTTGAATTCGGCAATCACAGATTTAAATAAATGTTGACAAATATTAAAACTGTATCAATTAATCATTATGTGCACAGTATTTTATTTGTTACAAAGTTTTTAAACAACCTTGTGTTTGAACACTTTTCTGTATGGAGATTACCATGGTGGGCTGATAAGAATAATCGTACACTTTTCTTACAATTTATAATTGTTCATTTCATTGTGTAGTTTTAGTTTGTATTTGGTACAAGAAAATGAGAAATTGCTTGAAAATACCAAACCAACATTGATGAAACAGTTCCTCCATATCTGGAATGATTGAAAGGGAGAATCTTCTTTTCAAAGTGGATGGGGGTTAGCAGGTTTTAGTACTTTTATCGATTTGCCTGCATGAATGTGGGGTGGGAGGGCATTTGGTATACATGTGTACCCACCTCAGCAAATTCAGGGAATATATACCCCACCTACCCTTAATCGTGCCCATGAATGTAAAACTTTGTGCCAATTTATGTTTTTTTTCAAGCTGTTGCTCATTTGTACATGTGGTTTCCAGATTGAAATAAATGTTTTTCCAGAGTTGGGGTTGGTAACTGGGTATTCTGACCAGGTAACCACCTGCGTGCCAAAAAATGTGAGCCCTGGAAAGGCTTCAAGACTTGTAATATAGGGTATTATATCAAAATCAACCACCCGGTGCTCACTATAGGGTATCAAATTTGGCTTTTCAGTCTCTGATAGGGTATCAAACTCAGAAAGAATGGTTGGATTAATTGTTATAATAATTTGGTAGTATTTGGGTATGGGTAAATAGAGTATTCATTTGATGTGGTCCCACATAGGGTCCATACAAACAGATATGGTTGATTTATGGCCTCAGATTTCACTTGTTTTGCCAATTGTTGGTCTCACATAGGGCCTCCCTCTGAACCCGTAGCACATGAGTGATTATACCCTGGCACAACAATCAGTTACAACCCCCCCCCCCCCCCCCCCCCCCCCCCCCCCCCCCCACCCCGGATGTTCATGATGTTTGTATGTTTTTGTAAGCATTACGAGTGAAACCAGTTATGTTGCACTCTATGTTTGTATCAATGACGGTAACCACCATCTATAATGGATGGTGCAGACAAGGGAATAAATAACATTGGAGATGAAACACGACGGAATAAAATACTTGTAAATATACAAGTTGAATTGTATTTGTGTGTTTTAATAGTTGTTTTTGCATGATTTAATTAGGTGAACAATTTAAGAGCGACAAGTCTTGTAAATTCATTGTGCTCAATTTACATTGTTAAATAAGCAAAGTGACAAAGTTACTCAAAGCTAGACACTCTCGGTTCTCCCAACCTGTAGACTTGATTTGATTTGGTAAAGTCCTGTAATGCCTGTTTGCAGTACTGCCTATTTGTGACTCAATAAAGTCCCACCTTTTCAATACTTGACCACGGAGTAACAGAGGTGACACTAAGCTCAAAACGTGGCCCCAATAGCGTAACGTGTGCCGTAATATGTGGACAAAAACGAGGTCGCATTTTGAAGAATGCTGCACAGCTTGTACCCGATCAAGCGTAATACACATCAAGGACGATGTCAGGATTTATCGATATTTGAGTAGGATTATTCAATATGCAACCTTGTTTTTGTCCACATATTCCGTTACATGTTACGTAAGTTAGAGCCACTGATCACGTGATCAGCCAAAAAACCAAGTTAACCAGCGACTATTAAGAAATAGTAATCAAATGAGCTATGAAGTATTTGGGGATAAAGTGTCAGGGGCCTGACTTGACTATCTCAATAAAGGCTCTGTCACACATCACAGTATAGAGCCCAAATGTACGAATTAGATACAAAAGTTTCAAACAATGAATGTGTGCCAAACATACACCACTGTATGAATAACAAATTAACCGCATACATTACGTATTTCTAACTTGACTAACTCAGTAGTAACTTTGTAACTTGACTTGCTCAATAAAGTCGTACCCGTCATTAATTACTTGACTTATCAGTAAAGTCCTACCCATTAGTTACTTGACTAATCAGTAAAATCCTACCCATTAGTTACTTGACTAATCAGTAAAGTCCTACCCATTAGTTACTTGACTAATCAGTAAAGTCCCACTCATTAGTTACTTGACTAATCAGTAAAGTCCCACCCATTAGTTACTTGACTAATCAGTAAAGTCCCATCCATTAGTTATTTGACTAATCAGTAAAGTCCCACCCATTAGTTACTTGACTAATCAGTAATGTCCCACCCATTAGTTACTTGACTAATCAGTAAAGTCCCACCCATTAGTTACTTGACTAATCAGTAATGTCCCACCCATTAGTTACTTGACTAATCAGTAAAGTCCTACCCATTAGTTACCTGACTAATCAGTCGAGCCAAACCCATTAGTTACTTGATTAATCAGTAAAGTGGACCAAATGTACTTTAGGTCCCATCCAGAATTTTAGGGTTAGGGTTTAGGGTTAGTGCTAGGGTTAGGTTTAGTTTAGGGTTAGGGTTAGTTTTAAGGTTAGGGTTAGGGGTTAGGGTTAGGGTATAGTTTTTGATGGGACCTAAAGTATACTTTTTACATGACTACACTAAGTAAGTAGGTGATGCATGCTAGGTATTTGACTAAGTCATGTCCTTGAGATAAAGACCCAGCTATTTGTTATTTGACTAATTAAGTAAAGATACGTATTAGATACTTGAGTTACTGACTAATTCAGTAGATTGGCTAATTTGGCAATTTACTAACTTAGACAATTCCCTGATGGGCGATTATTAAAAGTCGCATCTATTTATGACTGGCTACTTCAGTAAGTGTTACTAATTTGGTAATTTGATAAAGTGGATAACTTGAACTCCTGGGGTGAAGTCCTGCGCCTATTTGTAAGTTGCAGCTTCTATAATATATAAAAACTTACTCTTGGTTACTTGATTCTGTTAAGTCCAACTTGACTAATTTGTTATTTCACAAGCTCGGTAAGTCCTGCTTGTTTGTTACGTGACTATCCCAGTAAAGTTCTACATGTTAGTTACTTAACCATGTTTGTTATTTGACCTATCAGTAAAATCAACCCATTAGTTAATTGACTTGTTCAATAAAGTCCCACCCATTAGTTTCTTGACTAAACAGTAAAGTCCCACCCACTAGTTAA